>SJYV01033663.1:57827-115076 GCA_006410875.1 Neotragus pygmaeus
ACACACACACACACACACACACACACACACACACACACACACAAATCGGGAGGCCTCTCCTGGTGATTACAAGCAACGCCAAAATCCTTGGGGAAATCTCAAGGCTTCAAAAGAAAAAGAAAAGTATCACGCTTCTGTAAAAAAAGAAAAAGAAATTATTAAAAGGCTCTGCACAGCTGTAAGGTTTCAATTCCTGTACTGTTTCTGTGTGTTCTGCCCAGTAACTACTGAGAAAGCAAGCTCAAGGATGCCATTGGCTGGCTGGCCCACAGCCGGCTCTGAATAATTCATTGAAAATATAGTGACTTTGTGATCACCAGGTGGACCGGGACCCGGGGCCCGCAAGCCCCACGCCGCCACTAACGGGAGGTGAAGAAAAGTTTTTTTCTTCGCTTTCCGAAGGGTGGTGAATATGCCCCTGGGCGGGTTTAGAGGGAAGAGGGTGGACTTCAGAAAATCATTATTTGAGCGGAGGGAGGAGAAAAGAAAACGCAGAAGTTCATTCTAGAAGGTAAGTAGGAGAGGGGATGCGCGACCGCTCGAGGTGGGGCAGAGGGTGGGAGGCGGTAGATGGGAGGAACAAAACCCAATAAGGGGAAAGTGGGGGACCCCGGGAAGCGAGGCTTCCGGGGGCGAGGGTGGACTTATCTTGGCGTCTAGCCTGAATCTCTGAGAGAAAACGGGGGGAGGGTTTGGAAGAGTATCAAGTGACATCTGAAGAAACTCAACTCTGGCTGGAAAAGTGAGCCGAGGAGAGGGGAAAACTGCCTTCCAGATCGCTGTATTGTTGACATTCCATTCAGTGTTTAAAGGATCAATCTATCGGGAAATACCTAAACCGGGAGTCAAAGGGGGCGGCCCAAGAGAGAAACTGGGGCGCTTATGATACCAACGCGGGTTACAGGAAAGTATGACCTAGATCAGAACTATGGTGCCAAGTCTCCTTGGCTGATTCTTCACGTCTTTCTAGGTCTCCCATCGCTGCCTCTCCGGGTGACTCTTCTTGGATGCTTATGGAGCCAGTTGCTTCTCTGTATTTTTCCCTGCCAAGCTTCCTTCTCTTCTTCCACCTCCTCAGCTCGTTTGCACCGATCTCAGGTAGGTGTGTACGCCACTAACTCCTATCAACTTCTCAGAAAGGAAAATCAACACTTAAGTCTGCAAAGGGCTTAAAGAAGTAGTGCTGTAGTAAAGAAGGGCTGCAGTTGTGCTTACTCACCGTTTCATTCTGCACACAGTCATCAAATGGATAACAGTCATCAGATGGATGCCAGGCACACTCTAGTAGCAACCCAGTGAAAGACAGAAAGCCAAGCTGTATATGTAACTTAAAAATCCTTAGTAGCTACATGTTAAAAAGGAAAAGGAAACCAACCAATGAAACAAACTTTCATAAAACACTTTAACTCCAAATAACCAAAGTATTATTATTTAAAATTTTAATTAATGTAAAATATGAACGATGAGATGTTTAACTTTTTTATTCTAAATTTTCAAAATTGTAGGTCTTTTACATTGCAGCATATGCCAGTTGGGAATAGCTAGTGGCGATCACTCTGGATAGCTAGAATTTATAACCTATACCGCAGGCACTGCACGGGTTTGGGAAACAGAAGAAAACCTCTGTGAGCTCAGGGTTCATAAGGGGTGATCAGCGTAGGCTTCTCAATGTGTTGTTCAGAAAGCATTAGTTCCCCCTGCTAGAAACTCCTACTAGGTGTTTTTTGTTTTGTTTTGTTTTACTACCGACCAGCCACATCCCTTGGCTCCCAAAATCCTCAGCCCAGGAAGCCCCTGTGGCCTTAGAGAGAACATGTCGGTCCCCTGGAATACCTCTGAGTGTCTCAGAGAGTTGACGGCTGGTGCCCTTGTCTGATTCTACCGCTTTGTGTAACAGTTCAGTTTACTGTCGTGGGACCAGCTTATCCAATCCTGGCTGTGGTGGGAGAAAACGCCTTGTTACGCTGCCACCTGTCTCCTGAGAAAAACGCTGAGGATATGGAGGTGCGGTGGTTCCGGACGCAGTTTTCCCCTGCGGTGTTCGTGTACAAGGGCAGGCGGGAGAGAACAGACGAGCAGATGGAGCAATACAGGGGAAGAACAACTTTTGTGAGCGAAGCCATCAGCGAGGGGAGCGTGGGGCTGATTATACACAACGTCACCGCCCACGATAACGGCTTATACTGCTGTTATTTTCAAGAAGGCAGATCTTACGATGTGGCCATCGTGCACCTGACAGTGATAGGTGCGTGCTTTCATTTTATGAGGTTGCCTTTTCACAGCTTGACTCTTTGGGAAAGTTTTTCTCCTCACTCCAGGCCCCCTGCAGATCACTGGAGTTTGCGCCTAGAATTCCCTGTAAACAGGCAGGGTGACTTTTCCCTCCTCAAGGACTCACTGAATGGGTTTGCTCTGGTACTGTGGGTATTGTATCTTGAGACACACACAACTGTCATCTTGAGCAGGGGCGAATGCTTAGTCCCTACAGATTATCCTTATGCCTACTTCTGAGAAATCTCTAAGCATGTTTCTCAGTAACATGTTTTAGAATTAGACATTTTTATTGTTAAATAGAATTTGTTGTTGTTTAGTCCCTGGGTTGTGTCCAACTCCTTGTGACCCCGTGAAATGTAGTCCGCCAGGCTTCTCTGTCCATGGGATTTCCAAGGCAAGAATACTGGAGTGGCTTGCCATTTCCTTCTCCAGGTTGCTTTCCCAACCCAGGGATCAAACCTGCGTCTCCTGAATTGCAGATAGATTCTTTATCACTGAACCACCTGGGAAGGCCCATTAAACAGAGTACTCGTGCAGAAAAACTCGTAGAACATTAATGTACAGATTACTGAATTATTATGAGCTACAACCACTCCTCATATCAACAGATAGGATGCTGCCTTCTACTGACAGTGTCAGTTTGCTAGGGCTGCCCTGACAAAATGCCACAGACTGTGTGGCTTAAATAACAGAAATGTGTTTTCTCACAGTTCTGGAGGTTGTTAAGTCCAAGATCAAGCTGTCAGCAGGTTTGGTTTCTCCTGCAGCCTCTCTCCTTGGCCTGCAGGTGGCTACCTTCTTGCTGGGTCCTCACCCAGTCTTCCGTCTGGGTCCTAATGTGGCCTTTGCTCTATGGGTGTACATTTCTTGTATCTCTGAGTGTCCTAATCTCTTTTTATAAGGACTCTAGCAGATTGGATCAGGGCCCACCCTAACAGCCTCACATTGACTTAATTACCTCTTTAAAAGCCCTGTCTCCAAATACAGTCATGTTCTAAGGGACTGGAGATTAGGGATTCAGCATAAAAATTTTTTAGGGGCACAGTTCAATCCATAACATGCCATTTCTCAAAATCCCCAGCTGAGACAGTTTCCTAGGAGTAAAAGTGCTGTATGATGAGAAATGTTTATCTTCATCATTAATAGATACTACACATTTGTTTTACAAAGTGTTTGTACCAATATACACTCTTACCGATCATATAGGATGCTCCACGCCTTTTTCATTACGTCCAAAGAGAAGTTTTTCACATGTGACTTCAATCTATTTTTTCCTTTCTAGTAAGTTATTTTCCATGACTGTGAGGATCAAACACCATTCTTGATGCTTTTCATTTCCTCTCCCTTCCCTGCTTTTTTTCTTGGAACATTTCACCATCTTACAGAGTATGCATTTTACTTATTTATTCAGATTATTGTGTCTCTTCCACTAAAATGTAGTTTTCATAAAGGGTTGTTTTCTCTTTTGTTCTTGCTGTATCCACATCTTTAGAACTGAACCTGGAACATAACAGATGCTCAGTAAATATTACTGACAGAATAAATGAATCTGCTCCATAAAGCTATAAGTGGTCATCACATCATACCTGAGCTATCTCTATTCTAAGCCTGAGATCTATTTTATTTTTCACCTTTCCCCATGAGCCTCTTACTAGTCCATGCTTTTAATCATCTTTGACATATGCTTTAGTCAGGATTGTTTAGCAGCCCTCAAATCTTAGTAGGTTAAATCAGCAAAAATCTATTTCTGACACATGAAGTATATCCTTCATGAGTCTGGTGGGGCTCTACTTCATACAGACCTGCCTGGAACTTTATGGTTCACCTTGGCAGAGGGAAAGAGAGCTTGGCAAATTGTGGTAAACATGACCCTGCCCTGGGCTATCCCACTCTGAATTGAGTCATTGTAAAATTTTTTGTTGGTTTTACTGTTTTTTGGTTTGGTTAATTGGCGGGCTGGTTTTGTCCGTAGATCTGTTGTCTCATACTTGCCTTTACTGAACCCCCCTGAAACGTTTTGTAGGATTTCTTCCCAAGTTGTTGAGTTCTTTTAAATCTTATCCCACTTCAGAGTTTCCGTGCCAGGCTTTCAATCCTCAACCAATTGTTTTTATTTTCCATCTTGAAAAGATCAAATTGAGGAAGAATCAGTAAGACTTAAGTGAGGTTTAATTTTGTCTTTGGTATAATTTGTGAAAGGTAAATATCTCTGAATTGGGGCGTAAGGCCTGGCTTTGCATGCTAGCTCTGTCAATTCTCCTAAAAAACCAACACCTCCTTTAGATTATCAGATAACTGTGGCGATGTGAAGCCCTAACCCAGGAGAAGGGAGACAGTGCCTTGAAGTCAAAAAGTTTCTTAAAATTCTGCCAGCCTGGCAGGTTTCTGTCCTTATTATATTGAGCTTAAAACTTCAAGTAGCCAGAGCTGCTGAGAAGTGCTCTCAGGGCAGAAAGTGAAAGCTTAGACCTATTTGTTTCTGATCAGAGTGGACACACCCACCCAGAAGTGAGAAAATTAAAATCTCCAGCTGAGTGAATCAGTCAACAAACATTTATTAGGAGACAAATAGATGCTTGCTCCTGTGATGGAGTCCGTAGGAAGAGCCCGAAGAAGAGTGCGATGTAAGCATTTCCCCTCAGAGATCTCACACTTTTTGGGGTGGGGCACGTGTTGGCCTCCTGGTATTCTCCAAAACCAAGGTTTTCTTCCTTCCTTTTCTCCTTACTGTCTTCTTCCTTCCTTCTTCCATCTCTCCCTCTTTCTCCCTTCACAGAAGAAAAGTGCATGGAATGTGCCTAATCGTTTTTTCTGGACACCAGCCTCTAGCTTTCTTGCCTCTTCATCACTAAGAGCTGCTTTCCTAAGACACTTTGGCTAAGACACCATTCATTCCCTCTGTCACTGAGCCCTGGTCTCTCTCCCCAGGCCTGGGCTCTAAACCTGTTATTGAAATGAAGGGCCCCGAGGATGGAGGCATCCGGCTGGAGTGTACATCTGCAGGGTGGTACCCAAAGCCCCAAGTTGTGTGGAGGGACCCTCATGGTGAGACCATGCCCCCCCTGGAAGAGTCTTACACTGTGAGTGCAGATGGGCTCTTTCTGGTCACCATGGCTGTGATCATCAGGGACCATTCGGTGAGGAACGTGTCCTGCTCTGTCAGCAACACCCTGCTCAACCAGGAGAAGGAAACTGTGATTTTCATTGCAGGTTAGTTCCCTGCTCTCTGGAGGCTCATTTCTTTCTTTCTTTCTTTCTTTTTTTTCCAGAGGCTCAGTTCATGGAGGCAGGATGCCCAGCAGGGGAATGAGGAGGTAGGGCCGTAGGGTAGAAGGATCCTGAGCCCTGAAGATCTGGAAGCTACAGCTGAGCTGAGGCCTCTCTTTGTCATAAGAGGAAAATCAAATTGTCTCAAAACACAGGGGTAGGAAGCTTCCTTAAGGGTAAATCTGGTAGTTGTTTGATCATGGTCCTTATCCTGCAGCAATTTTCAAACATTTAGAACAGTCCTAAAACAATGGATGGTGGTGTGGGTGGGTGGTGTCTGCTGAAGCCCTCTCTTCCTCCCTGTGAGATTTCCCAAGGGACAGTGCTGAAGAAAGTCTGTCTATAGACATTCATGAATGCACTAAAGAAGTACTAAACAAGTATCTCATATGTTCAAGGTACTGTTCTCGAAATCGAAGCTAAATCAGTGAACAAAATACAAGAAGACGCCTGCCCTCATGGGTCTCACATTCTAGAACAGCAGAGGACAATAAGTGAAATCATTAATTAAAACAAGGAGTAAAGTAATTAAACTGTGGACTGTATGAGACAGTGAGAAGTATTGTAGAAATATATTATATTTAAACTCCTGAGGCAGGAGTTTATCTGGCAGTTTTCAAAGACCCCCTAAGATGTAGATGTGACTGGAATGAATTGAGTCCAGGAAGAGTTGGAGGAGATGAATCCAGAGAGGCCATGAGTCTGTATCATATGGGCCAGTGTAGGCCACAAATGAACTTTGGCTTTTCGTCTCAATGAGATAGGAAACATTGCAAGGATTTGAACAAAGAAATAACATGATCTCACTTAGGCTGATGTGCTGAGGACAGACAGCAGAAGGGTAGAAGGTATGGGCAGAAGCAGGGAGGAGGGTATTGTAATGTTCCAGGCAAGAAGGGATGGTGGCTTATATCACACGGTGGCTGTGCTGATTCTATATGGCTGGTTAGCTTTTAGTCAGCCTTGTCCCACCCATGGTGACTCAAGGTGTTACTTGCTTTTTTGTCTGCTGAGCCCCCAATCCTGGCAGTCACTGTGGGATGAGCCAGTGCAAAGTCAAAGTTTCTTTCCCTAGCTGGGGTTTCTCAGAGAGAAGCTGGTGGAGCAGGGACCTGAGAGAGCTCTTCAGATCTGTGCCCTGAGGGGCTCTCATTCTGGAGCCTTTTTCTCACTAAATAGGATTTTGGGGCTCCCTTTTCAGAATCCTTTATTCCCAGAACATCTCCCTGGATGGTGGCCCTGGCGGTCATCCTGCCCACTCTGCTTCTCCTCATTGCTGGGAGCATCTATCTCATCAAGAAACTCCAGCTGGGAAAAAAGATTCTGTCCATGCAAAAAGAAGCTGATAATGAAGAGAAAGAAATTACACGTAAGGAACTGGGGAAAGAACGTGTGGAAAAAGAGAAAGAATGCCAAACAAAAGGTAAAAGAGTAGGAGGACAGTTCACTGTCACACAACTCGGCCAGCTAAAAGCCTGGGAAACAGAGTGGGCAAGAATAAGAGCAGCAGCAAGGGCTTGGAACTCTCACATCCTAGTAATGAATCCCTCAGACCTGACTCTTCCACTCTGCAAATGCTGCATCCATTCACCTGGCTACGTGTAACCCTATGTTGTTGGACAAAAGCAAATCTAAATTAGTACTGATAGTATCTAGCCACCATATATCATATATATTATATATCATTTCTGGTATCTTGTCAGTTCCCTAGGCAGTGAGGGAGGAGAGTGGTGGTATTCACAGTAAAGATCAACTTTTCATTATTTAAGACAAACTCAGATTTTCTTAGTTCTTCACTTAAAGACATTCATTTGTTTCTTTTTCCTTTTCAGAGCAACTTCAAGAAGAACTACGTAAGTTTAGCATTTCCTGAGCTACTCCCTGCATGATTTGTATTCTTCTCTGTTAGCCATTATTTCATGAAGCTCATCTCTCTGCCTGTCCCATTGCAGGATGGAGAAGAAGCCTCTTACATGCGGGTGAGCGCCTCTAACATTCCCTGAGATCCTGACCTTTCTCCCCACCAGGCAGCCAACACGACACATTAGAGGAGCAAGGGGGCCCAAAGCTGGCTGGGAAGCAGGAGCAGGGTTAGTGCACTAGCAGGATCCCACCCAGTGCTGGATTCTACCTCTGCTGTCAGAGACACTCCACAGGTCTTAACTAATTCTATAGTTCACTCTGACCATCCTTTCTTTTTTTAGAATAATTTAATCCATGATCCGGAGAAGGCAATGGCACTCCACTCCAGTACCCTTGCCTGGAAAATCCCATGGACAGAGGAGTCTGGTGGCCTACAGTCCATGGGGTCGCTACTAGTCAGACACGACTGAACGACTTCACTTTCACTTTTCACTTTCATGCACTGGAGAAGGAAATGGCAACCCACTCCAGTATTCTTGCTTGGAGAATTCCAGGGACAGGGGAGCCTAGTGGGCTGCCATCTATGGGGTTGCACAGAGTCGAACATGACTGAAACGACTTAGCAGCAGCATCCATGATCACCAAAGGTCTACCATACATAGTGAGTGAGGGAAGTCACTCACTGGTATATAGACTACACAGTGGAAGAGCCATGTGTGGGAAAGGCAATGAAGTTCCCAGGCCTGGCTCAGGGGTGTGTAGAGGCCAGAAATACCTTCCTGCTCCAAGAGAGCACTGATATTCCATGTATAGGGGAGGGGATGTGGGCAAGAGGGAAAGTACAGGGTCCAGTGACTTGGTCCTAGTAAGCACTTTTGAGTTTTATAATTTGTCACCTTCTGCTCAAGAGCATCAAAGAATTCAGCCTTTGCTGGATCCCACAGCACTCAGATGCTTACTCTTTCATATTTCAAAATTATCACCATGAGACATATCAATTTGGAGAAAGAAGAAAATCATTTTAACACAGTTGTTTTGTATTAGATGTAGACTGACTAATAGTAACTGCCAAAAAGTAACTGCAGAGATGGCTGCAGAATGTCAGGGGTCTGAAACATTTCTTATATCCGGACAGGTCATAACTGTAGTCATCACACCCATGTTATTAAAGCAAAATGGGTGGATATAGTTTCCCCTACATTTTGCCATACTTACCTCTCAGGCAGCAGGATGACTTTGGGGGACATTATCTTCCTTTTTTAGCTTCTGAAGGGTACTCTTGTTAGTCATTTAAATCAGTTGTCAGCGGGTTAAACCAGTAGGACACAGAGGACCGTGTAGGGACCCTTTATCACCCTTATCTGTATAGGGAAAAATTGGCCTTACTTGCTTAATTGGGGGAGGGGAAGAGAATGGATTCTATTTGCTAGTTTAAGCCAAGTGGGGAACTTTATTCTAACTTGAGCCCCAGAGATCATATATCTTGAATAGAAAAAGCTGACATATCTGAGAACTTTGAGAGAAAGTAGGAGCCATTCATTTCAGCTCACTGGCTGAACTTTCTGTATTTCTTAGAGCCCCAGGCCTCCTCTACCTGAGGCAGCGCTCCTGCCACTCAAGAGAGAGAAGTGCAGGCTCAGTAATTCAGTTCTATCTGTGAGCTACCTGGGGTCTGGAGTCAAGGGGCTTTCATGGAAAAGGCTATTACCCAGGGGATCCTCCCCATGCTTTCTGAGTTCTCTCAGGGGACCAGGAGTCACGTCCTGGTCTCAGGATCTCACAGTCTTGTGAGATCCCAGGCCTAAACCTGAAATTTCCTCTGCAGCTGATGTGGTCCTGGACCCAGACACCGCTCATCCTGAGCTCTTCCTGTCAGAGGACCATAGAAGTGTGAGAAGAGGCCCTTCCAGGCAGAGCGTGCCTGACAACCCGGAGAGATTCGACTGTCAGCCTTGTGTCCTGGGCCTGGAGAGCTACTCCTTAGGAAGACATTTCTGGGAGGTGGATGTCGAAAACGTGATGGTGTGGGCTGTGGGGGTTTGTAGGGACAATGTTGAGAGGAAAGGGGAGGCCCTCCTGGTTCCTCAGAATGGCTTCTGGACCCTGGAGATGTTTGAGAACCAATACCGCACCCTGTCCTCCCCAGAGAAGATTCTCCCTCTGAAAGAGCGCCTTCACCGGGTGGGCATCTTCCTGGACTACGAAGCTGGAGATGTGTCCTTCTATAACATGAAGGACAGGTCACACATCTACACATGTCCCCGTTCACCCTTTTCTGGGCCCCTGAGGCCCTTCTTCAGGCTGGGGTCCGATGACAGCCCCCTCTGTATCTGTCCATCGTTTAGAGGGGCTCAGGGGGTCACAGTGCCTGAGGGGGGCCTGGTCCTTCACAGGGCAGAGACCTACCACAACCACCAATTCCCTGGTTTCAGAGCCAGGTAGGGAAACCCAGGCCACCTCTACTACAGCACCGCCTGGAGGAATACTGTCCTCCTTCCTTCTGGTCACAGGAGAATCTCCCCCGGTGTTCCCCCAGACATGTCTTCAAGCCCCAGAGCATGTGCTTCCCTCATTAGGCTATTGCTATAGTAACTCAACCAACAAGTAAGTGTGAGAAAGTGACAGGCAGAGAACCAGCTGCTTTAACATCGGATGATGCATTCAGCCCAAGACTGAAATTGACATCAGATACTGTGGATCTGGGGATTCCCTAATAGCTCAGTTGGTAAAGAATCCACTGCAATCTGCTGGAGAAGGGATAGGCTACCCACTCCAGTATTCTTGGGCTTCCCTTGTAGCTCAGCTGGTAAAGAATCCACCCACAATGTGGGAGACCTGGGTTTGATTCTGGGGTTGCGAAAATCCCCTGGAGAAGGGAAAGGCTCCCCACTCCAGGNAGAAGGGATAGGCTACCCACTCCAGTATTCTTGGGCTTCCCTTGTAGCTCAGCTGGTAAAGAATCCACCCACAATGTGGGAGACCTGGGTTTGATTCTGGGGTTGCGAAAATCCCCTGGAGAAGGGAAAGGCTCCCCACTCCAGGATTCTGGCCTGGAGAATTCCATGGACTTTACAGTCCATGGGATCACAAAGAATCAGACATGACTGAGTGACTTGCACTTGCACTTTCACTGTGGATCTGGGGCAAGGACAACGGGACATACTGGGATGTAAGAGGGGCAGGGAGCCAGAAATGGAGGTCAGAGATGGAGGAAAGAAGAAAGAAGGTCTGTTTCTAACCCACCCCCAGGATTTCCAGAGCAAGCAGTAAAGCTCCACAGGCCTAGATTCAAGATGATCTAGGATGAAGGAGGATGAAGGACAAGGATGCATCTGAGCCTGGCCTGGCCTGGCTCAGGTGTCCCTACAATAAACAAGGCGTCAGTACTTTGTTATTGGGTGTGGCCTAAGGTTTAAGGTCCCAGATGAGCAGATAAGCATTGGACCAAGTGGATCTCAAAGTTCAGGTTCAGTGAGGAGAGCAGTGCTTTCCAGCTTTTTGGACTCAGGATGCATTTAGACACATAAAAATTATTGAGGACAGAGAAGTGCTTTGCTCATTTGGGTTATATCTATCAATATGTGTGGCATTAGAGATTAAACTGAGAATTTTTTTTAATGTATTTATTAACTTATATTAAAAAAGTAACAAGTCAATTATATGTTAATATGAAAAACACGTTTCAGGAATGATCACTATCTGTTGTTTCCAATGTAAAATAAAGTTTATTGAGAAGTGTGGTATTTTTTAATGTTTTTGCAAATCTAATGTCTGGTTCCTAGAAAGTAGCAAGATCCTCACCATCTGCCTCTGTATTCAATGCTGGAATCACAGATCATGGAGGCTCTAGAAAGCATTATCTACACTACTGAGAGAATGAGAGGAAAAATGACAAATAATATCTTGTTATTATTATGAAACAATATTAACTTTGTAGACTCAAAATGTAACAGAGATTGCGCCCCCCTAAAATCTGTAAAACACTCTTTGAGAACCAGGATAAAGGATCCTGGAATTGAGTCAGCCATTTAAAATTATGGCATAAATGGTAGTATTTTGGACTTTATATAATTCAGCCATCCAATTGTAAAATTTGGCTGGAAAATTTAAAAGATACTTTAAAGGTTCAAAATTGTATTACTGCAGTTCCTACAGTAAACAAGGTGTCACAATGGACACGTTCTAGAGAAAATCTGAAACATTGAACTTGGTGATTTGCTGAGATGGAAAACTGGTTTATTAATGTGCATGTGTTTTATTTTTGGTGCTGTTGACATGATAACATTTGAGCAGTTTTAACTAAAAGCACCAGACTGCAAGTCAGGAAACAAGTGCTGCTAATACCTGCCTGTATTAATCTTAGAAAAATTACAGCTTTTCAGTGTTTTGGTATTCTATAAAATAAGACTTTGAGTGGGTTTGCATATCTTTTATTATAGTTTGTAAAACACTTTTATTTATTCAGTATCCTTGCTTTCTCATTAGAAATATACTAATCCCCATTTCACAGTGAAATAGTGTGGTCTAGCAAGTTAAAGTGATTTTTGTTGTTGTTTAAGGAAAATAGAGTTTTCATTCATACTTAAAAAAAATTGTCTCATCTTTAAGGCAGCTTCTAAACATAAAATTTAGATGTTTTAAGTATTTGTTGAAACTAAGCATAAACCCAGTGCTCTGTTAATCGCTGTATAAAATAGCATAGAACTCAGCTCCCAGCTTCCTTTACTCAATCTTTCATTCATATATTTACTTATTCATTCATTCTCAAGAAATTTATCACCTTTAATGTGTTGATCATGTGCAGTCTGTTGTGCCATGAAGGAAATAAAAAGGATGATATTATAGAGAGGAATGGGTGGGAGATGAGGTGGGCTACTTTAGATAGAAAATTAGATGGTAAAGTTAAGGAGGGCTTCCTGAAGGAAGTGATGGGTCTTCTGAGACTCGAGGACTAAGAAAGATTCCCAAGCAGCAGGACTCTTGTGCCTACAAGCCCCAAAACAGAAATAAACTAACTAGTTAAAGGACATAACCCCCTACTGTCAGAGCAAAGACTGAGAATGGGACAAACAAGCAGAAAGAAGACAAGACTATCTGGGGCCTCCATAGCAAAGTGCTGAGAATTAAACTGAAGCAGAATCTTACGGAAAACCAAAGCTCAAGTGAACAGAAAATGTTTGGAGTAGTCACCCGAGTGTTATTATTTCCTCTTCCTAAAAGGATTACTTTTTTTTTTTTTTTGGCCACACTGCACAGGTTGCAAAGCACAGAATCCTANAAGCTTGAAATTTCTCAGTAATTGTAAGCAATCCCATTTGTTTGTCCTTAGCGACTTTCCCAAGGGCCCAGGTGGATTCCCTGGAGCTGTAGTGGGAGAGTGCCCTTCAGTGGGATCCTCGTCTGTATCAGTCCTCAACTCCCACCTCCACATTCCGTCCGACCCTGTTGGTGTTTTGATAGCTCCCTTTGACGTGATCGGACCCCCGGAGCCCATCCTGGCGATGTTGGGAGAAGATGCAGAGTTGCCCTGTCGCCTCTCCCCCAACGTGAGCGCCGAAGGCATGGAGCTGCGCTGGTTCCGGGAGAAGATATCGCCTGCAGTGTTCGTGAGCCGCGAAGGGCGAGAGCAGGAGGGAGAGGAGATGGCTGAATACCGAGGAAGAGTTTCGCTGGTGGAGGACCACATCGCCGAGGGCAGCGTCGCTGTGAGGATACAGGAGATCAAAGCCTCTGATGATGGGGAGTACCGATGCTTTTTCAGGCAGGACGAAAACTACGAAGAGGCCATCGTGCATCTGAAGGTGGCTGGTGAGTGGACGGGTTTTGACTTTCTCCAGTGACTCCATGCGAGATAATATTTTCCTGAGGCTCTGCTACTTTGGAAACCCTCAGACTTGTTTCCCAAATCCCTTTTAGGCTGGAAGGGATTGGCAGGCCTAGAGTAGGAGATAAGTAGGAAGAGGGTTTGTGCTGAGTAGACAGGGAGCAGCAAATAATCTTTCTCCTGGGAAATTTGTTTCCATGATGTCCTGCTTTTTTCTCTCAATTATAGATAATCATTTCCCCATGTTAATAATTTAATAAGTCTAAGATGTAATGACTGTTTAACATTCTCTTTTATTATTGCATCATAATTTGCTTGGTCAAAGCCCAGAACTGAGCATTTATGTTGTGTCTGTTTTTCACCATTTATGGTAAGGCTGTAGTGAGCAATCCCAGTGCTTACTTGGTGGATTAGTACCCAAAGACTGATTTTGTGAGATTGTAGAGCATGGTGGCTAATTAAGGGTCTTGACTTACCTAGAAATTTTTTGGTTTTGTTTCTGTTTTTGCTTCAAGCTAGAATTCAGAGTGAACTCTAAGGAAATGGTACGCACTAGGGAACAAAGTATACTTTGCGGTCTGCCTTTCCCACCTGGCACCAAGCAAATTTCTTTCTGACTTACATTTCCTACTGTAAAACCTGCCAAACAAGATTTTGCAAGAATGAGATTTTTAAAAAAAATCAATATAGGAATTCCCTGGTGGTTTGGCGCTTCCAATGCAGGGGGCATTGATCAGGAAAATAAGATCCCTCACGCTTGGAATATGAGAAACTGCTTTGTTAATTTTAAAAGCATTATATGCTTGTAAAATATTGCTGTGCAATGTATATTGCTTTTTATGCATATATTCAAGTAAAGATGAAGTTTTAAAAATACATAGGTGAAATGTGGGTCCCTGTTTCATAACAGGGTGTCCCACATGGTAGTATCATATATAACTCATCTTTCCTTTTTAAGGAAGTGTCTTAAAGATTGGTTATAAAGCCCTAGAGATTTGAGAGCATAAAGCTGTTATTTTTACTTTTTAGGAATGATAGACACCTTTGAGAATCTGCTGAAAATGGTGGCCCTTTTCATGAAAAGAATACACATTCTCATATATATATACACAACTTGGAGTATGACTTTAAGCCAACAGTTGTTTCATCTCTGATAAGATGTCTTCTTTATGAAAACCTCAGTTCCTTTGTGTAGTAAAACATGGAGATGGGTCCCTCTCATTCCCAGTTCCTCTGGGCTTTTCTTTCTCAAACTATATAGCCCTATGATTATAAGGCTCCCAGAAGAGTGTCCACTAAAGGAGTAAGGTGCCTTCTTTCTCCATAGCTCTGGGCTCTGATCCTCACATCAATATGAAAGTTCAAGAGAGTGGAGAGATCCTGCTGGAGTGTACCTCAGTGGGATGGTACCCAGCGCCCCAAGTACAGTGGCGAACTCACAAGGGAGAAGAGTTTCCATCCATGTCAGAGTCCAGGAATCCTGATGAAGAAGGTTTGTTTACTGTGAGAGCTTCAGTGAACATCAGGGACACCTCTATGAAGAATGTGTCCTGCTGTATCCGGAACCTCCTTCTTGGCCAGGAGAAAGAAATAGAGATTTCCATACCAGGTCAGTAAAACAGGTGCGAGGCTCCTTTTTGACAGTTTCAGGGCAACATCACATGGGACATCTGCCCAGGTACAACCTCCTGGCAGACTTGTCTATTTTTCTCACCTTAAATTTTCCCCACCTAAACTCCTGGCCCGCTGAGCCCCACCAACTTCACTAGAGATTCTGAAGGCATAAGTTTTATACCTAGATCTCACAGACATTCCAGATTTTCCATCTTAGAAGATATATCTTAGATACGGAAGTCTTCCAGATTTTCTTAGGAGATAGATCTTGGAAAAGCTTTGTCTCCGAAGGGTGTGGTCTTCCTGATTCAGAGCCTTCTGGATCTAGCTAAATCAGGTCTCCTCTTTCCACCCTTACCTCCCCCTCTTCCCTATCCCATGCTAGAGCTCCAAGTTTCCAGAGTCTTCACACTCTACCTCTGGTTCAGCAAGGAACTTTTCCTTGTTCTTGGGTCATTGAGTTTCCTTCTGTTGCACACAGAAGTGATATTTCCCCTTCCTTATTTACTTCCCTCATCCCCTTGGCTCCTATCCGGCATTGATGGCTATGGAGAAATTTCCATGATAACATGAATCAGTCCATTATATTCTTTATTCCACAGGTCCTGTCCCCAAATGACTCTTCTTCATCTTCATTCCTCTCGTTCTCTGCCCTCTCTTACCTAAGACCAAAATTTATCTGGAAACCTCAGAGTGGTATTGGAGGGACTCTTTTGCCATGGGAGGAATGTGAGAGGTCCAGGTCATCTTCTCTTCCAGCCCCCTTTGGAATCAGGAGAGGAGCTAGATTTGCTCTGAGTTTCTCAACAAATGTCCTTCTTGGGGATTTTGTTCTAGCCTCCTTCTTCCCAAGGCTGACTCCCTGGATGGTGGCTGTGGCTGTCATCTTGGTGGTCCTAGGACTTCTCACAATTGGGTCCATATTTTTCACTTGGAGACTATACAAGGAAAGATCCAGACAGAGGAGGAATGAATTCAGTTCTAAAGGTAAGTCATAGAATCCCAGTCTACTTGTCAGGAGTGCTTCCACGTGAGGTTGAACCCAAGTCCTTTAGGATTACTGCCAATGGGAAGATAATTGATTCCATAATTCTAAAAATCAAAGGGGATTATAAAGCTCCTGAATTCAATGGCACCCAATATGAAGACTAACAGAGGTTTGGGTATAAGATGGTTCAAAATCAATTCTAAACGAGATAATAGACCTGATGTTTATTCATTATTAACCTTCAGACTCTATCTTTACTTTTAAGTCAGTAATAATTAAAGATCTGATACCAAGTGAGTAGAAACTTCCTGCATATTTCTTAGAAAACAAAACAAAATCCTTGTTCTTCATTTGTTGATAATGCCTCAATAATCAGGTAATCATGAATTAAATAGTTTCTCCTTTATATGTTTCTCACACCTGTTTTGTTCCCCTCCTCACACCCAGGCTAGAGGGTCATTAAGGTATTTCTGTTTGTTTTCCAGAGAAACTCCTGGGAGAGCTCAGTAAGTTCTATGTTCTTTGTCTTTTTACATCCACAAAGTTGTCTCTCTTGTATTATAAAACATGTCAATAACACTCTTTCCCCCTCCCCCACCCTCTCTCACTACAGAATGGAAAAAGGCTACATTGCATGCAGGTCAGTGACTCTGAATATCTTAAGGGCTCTGAGGTGCTACCCTGGAGGTATTCAAAGTCCTCCAATACTTGGAAATAAAAACCACTAATATATAGAGGGGACATGAAAGTGAAGTCGCTCAGTTGTGTCTGACTCTTTACGACCCCATGAACTGTAGGCCTACCAGGCTCCCCCGTCCATGGGATTTTCCAGGCAAGGGTACTGGAGTGGGTTGCCATTTCCTTCTCCAGGGGATTTTCCCAACCCAGGGATCGAACCCAGGTCTACCCACATTGTGGGCAGATGCTTTACCATCTGAGCCACTAGGGAAACTTATATAGAGGGGAAAGATGATGGCAAATGGCCTCAACATTATCCTTGAGGCACATAAAGGGCCCTTGGAAGATGGCTAGAAGGCAAGGCCCCTCTGACAGGGTCCTATGGGGTACTGGGGACAGTCAGTTGATACATCACCCTATTGCTGTGGATGGAAGAGGGGAAAAGAGACAGCTGAGCAGGCCAAGCAGTTCCCTTCCTGAGGAGACCTGTCAACTGCTAGAGCAGGTCTCCACTTCTTCAGAGAAGAAAGGATGGTTCTTTCAATCTGTGACATTCACTGATAATCAGACTCACTTTCTCTCTGTCTCTAGTGGATGTGACTCTGGATCCAGATACCGCCCACCCCCACCTCTTTCTGTATGAAGATTCCAAATCTGTACGACTGGAAGATTCACGTCAGAAACTTCCTGAGAAACCAGAAAGATTTGACTCCTGGCCCTGTGTGATGGGTCGTGAGGCCTTCACCTCGGGGAGACATTACTGGGAGGTGGAGGTGGGAGACAGGACGGACTGGGCAATTGGGGTGTGTAGGGAGAATGTGATGAAGAAAGGATTTGACCCCATGACTCCTGAGAATGGGTTCTGGGCTGTGGAGCTGTATGGAAATGGGTACTGGGCTCTCACCCCACTGCGGACCCCTCTCCCACTGGCTGGACCTCCCCGCCGGGTTGGGGTCTTCCTTGACTATGAATCAGGAGACATCTTCTTCTACAATATGACTGATGGATCCCATATCTATACTTTCTCCAAGGCCTCTTTCTCTGGCCCCCTCCGGCCCTTCTTCTGCTTGTGGTCCTGCGGTAAAAAGCCGCTGACTATCTGCCCAATCACTGACGGGCTTGAGGGAGTCATGGTAGTTGCTGATGCCAAGGACATTTCAAAGGAGATCCCACTGTCCCCCATGGGGGAGGACTCTGCCTCCGGGGATATAGAAACCCTTCATTCTAAACTAATCCCTCTCCAGCCCAGCCAAGGGGTACCTTAAGAAATACTCCAGCTCAGCTCTTTCTCTCTACTCAAACCCCCTCTTCCACCACTCCCAGGTCTTTATCTGCCAGATTTACTCAGCCCCTGTTTCCTCCTGTTGGGTAGGGATTAGTTAATCTTGAGAAGGTTGTGTTGCTGCTGATAGAGTGTGAGGAATAGGCCCTTCCTAATCTGTTTCTGTAACAATAGTCCCAGGGAAGTGACTCAGATTGCTTCTTGTGGTCTCCCATCCCAGAGGCCAAATCTTCTAGGGAGGGAATTGCAGTTCCGGGATCAAGATGGAGTTAGGTCGGCATAGAGTTATGACAGAAACATCTTGGTGTCTAGGATAGGGGTATATAGAGGAACAGGTTTTAAGTAAGCAGAAAACCCAAAGGGTTCTGGGAAGGGAAAACCGGTGGCTGAAATCCCATAAAGGAACTTGGAGGGTACATCATGATAGAGGAAAATGAGGTGAACTCAGGCAGTGATAAACATCTGACTTGTCCCTAGAGCTTTAGGGCCCGTATCTCAGATTTTCTAAGTCATTCCTATAGGGTGGATCTGAGCAGTTGGCAAGGGGAGTAAAGAAGAAGAGGAGGTCAGATAGAATGAAAGAGGAGAGAATTTTAAACAAAATGCAAAGGGCTCTTTCCAACCTCACTTTGTTGATTCCACAAGTTGCTGGTTCTCTTCTTCCTGTTGATCTAGAATCTCTCCACATTAGAGGCATTTTCAGGCATCATCTTTCAGTGATATCACCACTTTATTGGCTGTTGTCTCATGGCCAATGGCCACATCTCACCAACATATGGTTTAAAACTGCTCAACCAAACCTTTAATTAGCTTTAACCACCATCCACTTCCATACTGAGCCACAAATCACTCTCTCCCCACCCAGCTTTCCTACGTGCTGCTTCTCTTCAGGGTCCCCTGAAACCTGCGTCATTGTACTCAGCTCAGCTAGATTGATTGCACTTATTTGTATTTGCATTTTCCTGTAGGTTTTTCTTGTCCAGGCTCCCACCTTCCATTTCCATTGGGTTTTCCAGGATCAATGTCATCCATGGTCTTAACCTAATAAATAAGTCTGTCTGATTGTTGAAAACAGCTTCTGCACCTCCCTTTCTTTATCCAACAAATGGAACTGACACAAAACAGAGAGAAGAAACCTGCATGGAAATGCAGTGGGTCAAAGCACTGTGGTTCTGTTTATCCAAGACCCATCCCCAGACCTGCTGGCAGTAGGCTCACCAGGGCAGGCAGCACAGGGCTTCCTGTCCCAGGAAGGACCAGCTACTTACAAAAAGGCCACAGTGCCAGTAGCTACCCACCCTTAGCCTCTGGAGGAAATATTTGGTGATGCCTCATAACTAGAAAAACAAACAAACTTGGGTGATCCTCCTTTCCTTGCCCCTTCCTCAAGCTGTATTCACCCTACCCCACACTGGACTCCTGAGAGAAGACCACCATTTACCTCTGCTTTCAAAATATTCGTTTATGTTCAAATTGTACTTTTAGAAAGTAAAAGATTTTTTTTAAGTCCAAACTTCTTTAAAAAATACTTGAGAATCTTAAGTAGTTGTTTTGCCAGTTTAATGTACTATGCATATGCTGAAATGTATATATAAAGTCTTACTCTAAATAAATGGGGCTGCCACAGGAACCCCTCTCTGAGAGTAGAAAGGGAAATAGTCAGAGGTTTCAGTTAGCTCTGTGACTGCCCTCACCTTTCTATTTCTTCATGATCTTCAAGGAAAATGGTTACCAAACACAGCACTGAGCTGGCAGTAGATTCTGAACTTATGTGATAAGCCTTGCAGCTCCCTTTCCATCGCAGCTCCCTTTCCATCTCAGCTCCCTTTCCTTTTGGCACCAGATACCAGTGCCTGAAAGAGGAAATTAACAGTCTTGGTAGCTCTGGCTTATTTTCAAATATTCTGAAAGAGAAAAAAGGTGGCCTTGCTGATGCTTCGTCAAAGCCTGTCTTAATGACCCGAAGCAGAATCAGTGATACTATGGTTTCAGAAGGTCCAGAAAGGCCTCTTCCACCAGTGTAAATAATTAACTGTAGTATTTTTAAGGCCTGACTTCCTTTTTAAACCAGAAACTAAAACCTTTCACCCCACAGCTAAAGACCAGCCTTAAAATGCAAATGTTCCTGAAATAAGGAACTTCATTTCACACACCAAATGCCAGCTCTGGTCATCACATGTTTGAAAGGGTCTGCCTCTCTTTAAAAGAGACCCAGACATTCACATTAAGAGAAAAATAACTGTGCAACTCCTATCATCACTAAACCACAACAGCTCTTCCATGCCATCTCTCTGCTTATCCCTATTCATCTGCTCCTTCTGCCTCCAAACAACACTCTGCTGCTGCTGCTAAGTCACTTCAGTCGTGTCCGACTTTGTGTGACCCCATAGAGGGCAGCCAACCAGGCTTCCCCGTCCCTGGGATTCTCCAGTAAAGAACACTGGAGTGGGTTGCCATTTCCTTCTCCAATGCAAGAAAGTGAAAAGTGAAAGGGAAGTCAGTCGTGTCCAACTCTTTGTGACCCCATGGACTGTAGCCTACCAGTCTCCCCTGTCCATGGGATTTTCCAGGCAAGAGTACTGGAGTGGGGTGCCATCGCCTTTTCCCCAAACAACACTCAGGTCTCCTCAAACCCCTCTCTGGAAAACTCCGAGTCAACTCTCAACTATACGCGCCTTTATTCTTGCCACTCACTTTAAAATTTAAAATGGAAATAGTCTTCTTCCTTGAATACATATGAAAGTTAATTTTAAAAAGTAACAATGATCCCAAGTCTCACTCAAATATAGCCAATATTTGGGCTCATCCTCTCCTTTAAAAAATAAAAAAGAATCTGTATTGTTTAGTTCAAAGGACTTTAAATACTTTTTGAGGAGTGTTTCAAACTAGTTGGAAAGTCTTTGAGGTACAGCTTTGCTGGACATAAACACAGATGTACGAAAACCTTACGAATTAAGGGAAGATAGAGTGACACACTTGTAGAAAGAGAAAGGCAGAACTGGTTTTAGTTTGATGCCTCCTTTTTGAGAGCAGCATAACATCCATTCAGAAAAGTCCACCCATCCTCAAGGTGCAGCTAGAAAATTCAGATCAAGAAGCAAGACACTGGGACCCCCTTACGTAGGTCTCAAGGGTCCAGCGGACAGAAAGGAGAGGAGGGAGGAGTTAATGAGCATCCGAGGGCTGGGCCCCAGTAAGCACCAAACTGAATAGCGTAACGAGATGACTCTCGAGAGTCCGTTGGACTGCAAGGAGATCCAACCAGTCCATTCTGAAGATCAGCCCTGGGTGTTCTTTGGAAGGAAGGATGCTAAAGCTGAAACTCCAGTATTCTGGCCACCTCATGCGAAGAGTTGACTCATTGGAAAAGACTCTGATGCTGGGAGGGATTGGGGCAAGAGGAGAAGGGGACGACCGAGGATGAGATGGCTGGATGGCATCACCGACTCAGTGGACGTGAGTCTGAGTGAACTCCGGGTGATGGAGATGGACAGGGAGGCCTGGAGTGCTGCGATCCATGAGGTCGCAAAGAGTCGGACACGAATGAGCGACTGAACTTAACTGAACTCCCAGGAGCTGGTGTCAGTTTAAGTAAGGCAATTTCAGCAATATGGGTGTCATTATATAAACAAAAATTCTGTCGAGAGTGGAAAGAAATTTCCCTTACTCTTGGCTACCCAGCCGAGCGCCGCCCCGCCGGCTGCAGCCTGGAATCGAATCCGCGTTCATTCAGAAGATACTGCCTGGCGGCCCCCGCAACCCGGCGCTTGACTCCGCGTTTCCACTCGGGGTCGGCGTCCGGGCCGTATGTAAACTGGTGGTTGCCTTTTTTAATTGAAAATTATCCGCATCCTCGGAAAAAAAAATAAAGGCGAGGCGAGGCGATGGGGGGAGTGGGGGGGTGAGGCGGGAAACTATCATTCACGTAGACATTGAAATGAAATTTGAGGCCAATGGAAACACAGCGGGTCAGGATGGCCGAGCGGTCTAAGGCGCTGCGTTCAGGTCGCAGTCTCCCCTGGAGGCGTGGGTTCGAATCCCACTCCTGACAATGTTACGTTTTGAATCAGTCGAACGGTTGTGTGTATCATCAGCGTTTCCCCTGTGGATTAATTTGTTTTTCCTAAATAATTATCCAAAATTTAAAAATTTTTTTAAATATTAAAGAAAAGAAATTAGCCAAGTTCTAAAATGAAAGCACTTTGTACCCAGAACACAAGTTAAGATCTAGTCATTTTAATCTCCTTTCCCTGTCTCTAGCTGTCTGTCCGTCTCTCTCCTTTACATTCAAGGAGTTGAATAAAAGTTACTCCTTTCACTGATGTCTACAGGGCCATTCTTTGGTTTTAATTATTTATAGATTCCCTTTTAATTGCCTTTCTTCAATTTTATTTCTCATCTCCCACTCCACCTTAAGAAATCATTGGAAAAATCATCCTTTTCTTGCTTGCTGTGTGTTTTTGTAGAACACATTTTTGGTTTCGCTATATACATTTTTAATTTACATAAATGCCGCTGTGTCATATATCTCATTCTATTTTTACTTTGTCCCTTTGGGCTACAGTTTTTAAGCCGATATTGTGCATACACCTAGACCGCATCTAGAACAATTACTTTCAATTACTGGGGGAGACCAGGATTTGATCCTTGAGTCGGAAGGATCCGACCCCATAAAGAACCTCAGCAGCCCAGCTACAGGCCCTACTCAATCCAAAACTTTTAAATTCAAGTTCCACCCATACTGCTTTGGTAATTTATGATCTTTCAAAAAGAAAGTATGAAACATTCGAGCTGCATCAGCTATCAAATCAAGTCCACCTCTGGTTTTCATGATGCCATAAATACTGAGGATGCCTACATGCCTACCTGCCTACGGTCATCTCCAGACATCTCCAGAAAAAGAAGAATTTCAAGATCTGCACACTCTATTCTCTTCCACTTACCCAAACTGAGCATCCTCGTCCTCACCACACACTGTCCCGTTTGCCTGGAGCACCTCTTCTACTTCTCTGTTTGAGAAGATAACAGACAGGAAGGCCAGGGGTCTCCAAAAGGAAAGAAGGAAATAGGCTGCAAGTGTCAGTTTTTTTTTCCTCTTAAAATTCTGTGCTGCCATGATGACACTGGTTCCATCTAAACTTAACTTTTCTCAAACCTTGAGTTAACCAATGCGTTTTTCTTATGGAAATGTTTTCTTAAGCTATGTTAATGAAACTATGTATTTGCTTTGGAATTGACCTTTCTTTAAAATGGTTCCACCTAAGACTGTTTTTTCTTTTCCCAAACCTTGGGCTGATAGTAGTTCAACAAACCAGTATTCATATCAATTGTTTTATGGCTGGGGGATGACACACCTGTGCCATCCTATCTCAAAAATGCATATATTGGGAGAGGGCCTGCTCAGCCCTGAGGTGCTCTCTTATCTGATTAATAGCTTTCTAACAGACCTAAAACATACGGCTATAGACTAGCAGGGCACTCTTTCTGTCCCCTTCTGATGTCTATGTCAGAAGCTTTCTCTATCTCTTTTATACTTTAATAAAACTTTATTACATAAAAGCTTTGAGCAATCAAGCCTCGTCACTGGCCCCAGACTGAATTCCTCTCCTCTGGAGGCCAAGAATCCCAGCGTCTTTCACGGCTCAACAACAACCTTTCACCTCCAGCCCGCTTTCTTGTCCGGGTCTTGCCTACATCTCCACNTCTTTGAGCAATCAAGCCTCATCACTGGCCCCAGACTGAATTCCTCTCCTCTGGAGGCCAAGAATCCCAGCGTCTTTCACGGCTGAACAACAACCTTTCACCTCCAGCCCGCTTTCTTGTCCGGGTCTTGCCTACATCTCCACCATGCTCGGTTTGGCTATCACTCCTTCCAGGAAGTCTTCCCCCACCTCCTACCTCCACTCAGTCTGAGCCGAGTATCACAGGGTGGTCTACTGTACCCTCCACTCCAGTGGGGTTATAGCTCACTATACTGTAATTGCCATTGAACTGTTTGACTCACCCTTCCATCAGTGGGTTTTGTCCATCAGCAGACAAAACTCAATGACCGAAGTGAGATTAGCATGGTGCCTGCCACATGATAAGCACTGGGTAGATAAACAAGTATTTAACTGTAAACCATTTTCAATTGTATATGTAAATCACTTTCATGATGGATACGTGGAGAGTTGGGAAGATTTTTAGACTTTAGGAGAGATGGCTAAATTCTTTATCTGGAATATTCCATAGCTTCCATAGCCAATAACACTATCTCAATGGTACAGATCAGGCAATCTATTGAGGGCCACTTGGCTGGAAGCATCCTCGTAAATGTATTCCTGGCGCCTGATGGAGCAGAAGGATGAAGATTAAGGTAGATTTGGTGACAGAATTGAGGAGTGATTTAGTGTTGACATCTCTACCATGACCCAGCTGGCCTTACCATTTTGAGGTCTGTAACCTGGGTCTGGGAAAAAGGCTTTGTTGTGCAGAATATAGAAGCATATGAAAAAGACGGTCTGTCTCTTGAAATAAAATTTGTATATTAAGGTAAGGCAGAAAAATTAAACATAAAATTCTCTTTCTGTGTTTGTTTGGACCTCCTCCCTCCGCAGTGTGCACATTAACCAGAGCACCTCAAAGATAGAAGTGACTGCTCCACCATAAAGATCATTTTTTCCCTCTTTTCTTTTCTTAAAAGAATAGCATTCTTTACCATTTTTGTAAGGAGTATGATAACTGGATGCTTGCTTTATATGTGCTTCTATGGACTAGGTATAACCTTGGTGAACTTCACATAAAATATCAGCATGTCATGTTGATGTACTATCCTTTGTCTCAAAAATGCATATAACTGTTCCTTCAACTTCTAACAAGTAGAACAGTTGTCAGAGTTTTCTGAGGATCTGTCTCCTGGTTATAATCCTCAGTTTAGCTCAAATAAAATTCCCTTTTTTTTTTCTTAAGTTGATTATTTATTGAATTTTCATTGACACTTCCATTGCTTTGTGATGTCTGTAAGGAAAAGTGGGGAATTAAGCTGAAGAGTGAGTGCAGAAAGCCTCCATAAAAGTAGAATTGTTTTCTCAACTATTCTTCAAAGTGTTGGGACATTTTGTTTCTGCAGATAGAACAGAAGATCATATTTCAACTGTTGAGCATCTACACAAAATCATGTTCTCTGAAGGTAACTGTCAGGTTGGTGAGACTTTCTGGGCCAAGTGGTAGACGGGTGGGTCTTGGGAGATGAGCAAGTGGGTAATAGTTACAATGAACTTCGTTTCCCTGATCTTGAGTTTCTATATAAAGGGGCCAAATTATGAGCAAAACTCTAGACTTCTTTTCCACTTCTCATATTTCCTTCCTTTCTCTTATAGAGTTCGGAAAAAGGCACCCTAGACTCTCCTGGACTGCTTCTTCAAGTCAGCCTGGGTGCTGACTGAACAGCTTCAGGTCAGTCAGTTCCAGTGGGATATCCACCCTGTGGGTATACAATCAAAAGGATACTTCCCCTGATAACTTCTTTCTGAAATCACTGTGACGAGTATTTTCCTTTTTGATTTTCCTTTCCAAAAAGACTCTGAGCACAAGACCACCTTTTAAAATAGCCATTTACAACTCATGTTATATGGTTGGATTTTAGTGGTTGGTATGAATTGAGATGCTAAAGCATTCTCTAAGGTAAAGGAAAAATAAGATCATGGCATCTGGTCTCATCACTTCATGACAAATAGAAGGGGGGGGTGAGTGGAAGCAGTGGCAGATTTTCTTTTTTCGGGCTCCAAAATCACTGCAGATGGTGACTGCAGTCATGAAATAAAAAGACACTTGCTCCTTGGAAGGAAGGCTACGACAAATCTGCTGCTGCTACTGCTGCTAGGTTACTTCAGTCGTGTCCGACTCTGTGCCACCCCATAGATGGCAGCCCACTAGGCTCCCCCGTCCCTGAGATTCTCCTTGCAAGAACACTGGAGTGGGTTGCCGTTTCCTTCTCTAATGCATGAAAGTGAAAAGCGCAAGTGAAGTTGCTCAGTCGTGTCCGACTCTTAGCAACTCCNTGGGCTGCCATCTATGGGGTCGTACAGAGTCGGACACGACTGAAGCGACTTAGCAGCAGCAGCAGCAGTAAGGCAAGAGAAAGAAATTAAAATCCAAAAGTTCAGATTGAAAAGTAATAGTGAGGGGTGGGGGGAGAAAAGTAAGAGTGAAGGGGTTGAAGTCTCTTTTTCTCCCCTATCCGGTCATTTCCAGAATAAGAATGCATTAAGAATTTGGTTTCAGATCTGTATGCTGCAAGGGCTTGGTTTGCGCATCTAATTGGCCTCTCTAATTTGGGAGAGTAGTAGAAGAACCACTCGCGTATTAACAACGTACAATTGCAAGGATAAAGATGAGAAATCGGAAGAGGAGGAGGAAATAGGAGGAGTTTGTTTTGAGCAGAAAGGATCTGCTGAGGAGACTCTTTTCCAAGATGTTTCCGTAGTGTAGTGGTTATCACGTTCGCCTCACACGCGAAAGGTCCCCGGTTCGAAACCGGGCGGAAACAACTGTTTTCTTCAGCTACCCTGGCTCACCTTAATAATTCAAAATAGTTAAAAATCTTTACACCTCCTTTTCTTATTTCCTCGCCCCAGGCCGTGTAACTGATGCCACACCGTTCAGGGTGGGTCCGGAGCCCGCGGCGCCGGAAGCGGACATACGCTTCGCGCGGGGGAGAGCCGGCGGGTCCCCGGCTCGGCGAGGCTGCCCGCAGCCCGCAGCCCCGGAAGCGCATCCTTGCCTTGACTTGCCTTCCTGTTCCCGGCAGCGCCCAGCTCCGGGCGTCTCTTCGCCAACCTGCGGTCCGTGACGGCCTAGCCTCAGCCCCGGGCACCGGCGCTGCAGGCCGGCAGCTGGGAGTCCCGCGCCCCTCGGACGGCCGCGAGACTCGGGTGAGTACCCGGAGAGCCTGAGCCTGCGTCTCCGGAAAACCGGGGTAATCCCGCTGCCCTCCGTAGACTGGCGACCCTTCTGCAATCTGGCCCTTGTGATAGGGTGACCTCGGGCCCCCGACAGCCCCACCTTGCCTTCCACTCTCCCGAACAGCTGCCGCGCCTCTCCTGGGCTTCGAGTGTGAATCTTTGGGAAAAGCGGAATCCGGGAGGTGAAGGTTGGAGAAATCTCAGGTCCTTCAGGGATGAGAAGTCCCCTCCCGAAGACCCTAGGGCAAAAGAAAAGGGAGGCGAGGAGGGGGTTTGAAAACCTTGGGCCAGCAGGGCTGTGGGCTGGGCTGCCCTAGCCTGGACTCTTTCTCACCGCCCTTCCCCAGCTTACGAGGCCTCACCACTGAGAACCCCCTCGTAAAGGAGACGCCGAAGGACTGAGTCTGCCTCCACTTTGTCCTTTCCCTGTCAACGAGAAAAAAGACGCCAATGTTAAGAAATGGGCCAGCTGTGGATACTCCGTATTGCTTTGACGCTTGAGAAGTCACTGGCAGCACTTGTTTAAAACCAGGATTTGTGCCCTGGGGTCTGGCTTCTTAACTCTGTTTGTGACATGACCTGCTTCCATGTTAAGTGAATCAATCAAACGATTTTCTGGGAAAGAAGTCTTGCTATAACACCAAACAGCCTTGGGTATATCCTCAGGGTCGTCTTCTTAGATGAATTAATATTATTGTTACTATTTCTAACAGCCAAGCCTAGTCTCTCAGATCAGATTGTTCCAGGTTCCCTCAAATGACTAATATGAATGTGATGTTTTTATGGCCTTAAGACAAGAAAAGACAATCCTTACCTAATGAACTGTTGTGAACTGTTTTTTTTTTCCTTCCTTCTGTTTTTTAACAGGCAATGTGTATAGGCATCCCTTCCCCAGCCCTATTACTCCTCCATTTTCATACCTTCTCTGGAAGACCCATGCTTTTATCATCTTGTAATAGTTTCTCTTGTTAGCAAGACAGTAAGTTTGGCAGGTGCTCAATGCAAACTTATCTAAGACATTTTCACTTAAAATCCCCTCTATACTACTCAGAAATACAGGTGAGTTAATGTGGTGCCTTGAAAGGAACAAGGGCTTCCAGGGGCCCAGATGGTGATGAGGATTCATCCTCTCCATCTTTCCCTGATGCGGAGGAGCAAGAGTCCTCCGCAGGGAAGATGAGTGTGCCCCAAGCCAACGTGCTGCAGATGGGTCACAGTTTGTCTGGAAGCTTATGGCTCTCCTCTTCAAATCATGTGTGTTCTGACAAGATCCAGCCATAGCCCTACCCTTTTAAACACTCTGCCCTTTCTTACCTTCACCTACTCACCCTCCCTCCCTCCCAGAGTCTCTCTCACTTAACCTCATGTGGAAGTTCAGTCTGCCCACCTTGGAATGTAGAGAACAAATAGGCATTGAAGAGTGACACTGTTTGACCTCTTGCTCCTGTAGTGTACCGCACCTTGAACAGCATCTTTTATTTATTTATACTATATTCTTTATTGTCTCCTTCCTAAGCTTGGTGTTGTAACCATTTTCCAGGTCTTCCCTCCAACCCCAAGGCACTATCTTGCCATAAGAAAGAGGCAGAGAGAAGAGAGTGGCCTTCTGACTTTGGGGTAGGATTGAAACCAGAACCCAAGTTAGAACAAACTTCCTAGAACCCAGGTCAGTAACAATCAAAGAAGCAAAAGGCTACTGCTAAAATGTGCCTTTGCTGGGGATGGTGTGGGGTGCATATGGGATGAGGTGGGATTTGGTCCTCGGATAGTAGAGACAGGCTCATGATGAAAGAGAAAAAAAAAGCATGGAAAAAAGATTTTGAGAGCTCGGCAAAATATCAGAGTTAATCTAATACAGGATATGTCATAAGTCACTGAGGCCTTTACACTCTTTCCTCCTGTACTTGTTTGTTAGGGCTGCCGTAACAAAACTTCACAGACTCAATATCTTGAACCACAGACATTTATTTTCTCACAGTCCTGGAAGCTGGAAGTCCAAGATCAAGGTGGAGGCAGGTTCAGCTTCTTCTGAGACCTCGCTCTTTGACTTGCAGATGGCATCTTCTTGTTGTATCCTCACATGGTCCTCTCTGTTTGTATTATCTGTGTCCTAATATCCAATATGACAGTCATTGGATTAAGACCCACCCATATAAATTCATTTTACTTATTCATCTCTTTAAAAGCCCCATCTCCCAATACTGTCACAGTCTGAGGTACTGAGGGTTAAGACTTCAACCTATGAATTTCGTTGGGGGTGTGGACAAACTCAGCCCATTTCTGGGGACAGAGATTGATGTATTTTATATGTTATTGACACAGTTTGGGGAATTCCCAGAAGTTAACTATGCATCTCCTCATCTTACTCACCATTTGTATATTTTTATTGCCGAAGAAAAACATCATTTGATTTTTATTTCTCTATTAGTCTTTTTTTTTAAGCTGTTTCTGTGAGTATATTTAAACATCATAGGTCTTTTTCTAATATAAAAAAAACCACACACAAATCTTCATAGATAAGAAAAGGATTTTAAAAAATGGATATTTCCCTCCTCCCACCCCCTTTAGGCTACTGAGATACCTTTCCACATCATAAAACAAGCAGTTTGGTTAAATGAAGGGTTAAATTGAGATTTTCTCAAGAATTTCAGTCCAGTTCTTTACAATATGAATTCCAATGATTCAGAACTTTCACAAACTTGTTCTGTTGTCTGTTAATAAAATTTTGCCGTGAGAAGTGTTATTTTAACAAAAGGGAATTGTTAGATTCCTAAAACTTTTTAAATTGTTGCCAGGTCTTGGGAAAACAACCTCAGAATCTGTCTTGATAATTTCTTGCCTTGTTAATACCATTGAAAGTCCTATCTCTGTATTCACAAAAGTTATATTACTTTAAAAATTTATCTGCCACACTTGAAGCTAAAATCATATTGTACATCAACTATATTTCAGTTAAAATTTTTTTAAGTAAAAAAAAAAATCTTAGAAAAGATTTATCTGCCAATTAATAATTTTTCTTTTCATTCACATGCATGATGGAATATTTATAGTCCTGTGACTTATATATTTTATCACCTAGCAAATTCTTTCTTTCTTTTTTAATTCTTAAAATGTTTTTGTTTAACTGGTAGAATTTTATTTCTTTAGAATAGTTTTAGGTTTAGCAGAAAGAGAGTTCGCATCTATTTCCTCTCTCTCTATCTCCATTATTAACAACTTGCATTGGTGTGATATGTTTGTTACAACGGATGAGCCAATATTTATACATTATATTAACTAATTATTATAATTATTGTTTACATTAAGGTTCATGCTTTGTATGTAGTTCTATGGGTTTTCTCTGATGTTTAATGTCATTATCCAACATTACAGTTAGTAGCATGCAGAATAGTTTCATTGCCCTAAAAAATTCCCTGTACTCTCTCTACCTCAAGTAATTTATTTTAAATTAATATGTGCGGTGAGAGCCTTTGCCTCCCCAACCTCCTTGGCCTTCATGAAAATGACATAACGTTTATCCTGCCAGCTTGTTCATTATTTGTGCATTTATCTACTATATTTGTAAGGTCAGTCACCTGTTCTCCTGATAAACTTCCTAAGTGTGAGTTTCAAGGATGTAATCCATATTCATATACTCAGATCCAGAATCCAGCTTGTGGCCTGTTTTTCTTGAATTTATCTTTGTTGTCACTTGCTGTGTTTGGGCCTTTGACATGTGGTGCTCCTGGTTCCTCTGCTTGGGATGGATTTCAAGGGATCTAACATGAAGACTGAGCCTAGGAAACAAACTGAGCATTCCCAGGACAGGACATGGGCTAAGAAACAAACTGGAATGAGATGGAAGGAGAATGACTTGCCATACCTCATGAACCATATCCTGCCAGGCTCCTCTGTCCTGGGATTTCCCAGTCGGTTGCCATTTCCTTCTCCAGGGGATCTTCCCGACCCAGGAACTGAACTGGCATTTCCTTCATTGTAAGCAGATCTTTACCACTGAGCCTCTTTATTTTAACTCATTTCTCTCTGTTCCACAAGAAGGAAGGAAAAGGACAAAATTTCCAGAAATTCTAGTCATGGTGAAAAAATAGTAATTTGATGTTTTAGCCCCATTTACAGGTGGTCACTTGCCTTTGTTAGCCAGGAAATATAAAAATCAAATCTAAGTTTGCTCAAAAAAAAATCTAAGNCAAGAAGGAAGGAAAAGGACAAAATTTCCAGAAATTCTAGTCATGGTGAAAAAATAGTAATTTGATGTTTTAGCCCCATTTACAGGTGGTCACTTGCCTTTGTTAGCCAGGAAATATAAAAATCAAATCTAAGTTTGCTCAAAAAAAAATCTAAGTTTACTCAAGGACCATGTTTGCCCACTCTATCTAGATGGTGAGATCCAGCAAAAGTACCAAACAAAATTCTGGAGCAATTTACATAAAAGATAATGTTTTTCTTAAAATATTAAGGAGTAAGGCAGGGCATAGGGTTACAGAATTCCCCAGGTAACATTTTCAAGGATGGGACACAAGGATGAGTAGCTAATCTTGGCCTAAAGCTTTAAAAAATTTCCATAGTGTTTGAATACCGGCCATGGGCCCAAGTCCTAATTATTGAGACTTTAAATCATTTCTATTCTGTGTGACCTTGAATCTGTGCTCTGGGCTACCCACCTTTTTTAAGTGGCTTCTATTCTTGAGCAAACACATAAAATTACTCTGTAAAATATAGAGAATAATGGTGTATTACTTATGTTTCTTTCCCCACCCCCTCTCCCNAGGCACAGGCTTGGAAGAGAACTAGTGGGCTGGTGAGTTCCCATTGCAGCTATCACAAACATCTGAGCTGGATTCTTGTGGTACTTAAGATAATGCATGGTGATAAATTCATGTTAAGGAAGGGGTTATGCCCAGTGTCTTTTCTCTAACCCAGGGCTTCTCACTCTAATGTGCCCATGAATCACTTGGCATCATGTTAAAATGCAGACTTAGACTTCGAAGGTCCGGGGTGGGGCCTGAGACTCTGCATTTCTAACAAGTTCTCAGGGGAGGCTGACGCTGCTGGTCCAGGGACCACACTTTAAATAGCAAGGCTTTACTTGTAGTGTCAGTGGCTAGGAGGCCTTCAGGCTGCTTCCCAAACTTAGGCTACGAAATGTTTGCTCATTCCTTGGCCGAGCACCCGGCCACCCTCTTGGAAAACTCCACTCAAGCACAGCTGAACTGGAACAAGACTGGGGAGGAATGGCAAATGTTTACCGAGAGTTAGAAAATAAAACCGAGGAATAAAGCAGGAATGTGACAACTCCTAAAGCTTTAAAAACAACAACAGACCCTGAGCAACCCAACCAGAAACTTCAGGGCCCCTTCCAGTTTTAACAGCCTCGACTCCATGTCCATTAGAATGTCAGCTAAGATCCATCAAGAGTGCAATTTCCTCTCGCAGACCAGGGACCTCGTCTCTGCTGCCCCGGCCACACTCTGTTCTCCATCAGTGGGATTTACGCATATGGAACCGAGTGTGGAATTGGGCCCATTACATTTCACTTCCTACATCTGACATATTTAATACCTACTTTTCAAATAAATGAAATCCCTGTTTAGCGCTCGCCTGGAAAAGTGCAACCGGTAAACGGGGTTTTCACGGGCAGTTCTGGCCATACAAGGTGGTTCTGGCCATATGAGGTGGTTCTGCCAGACCCAGTGGTCTTTTGAAGAGTGTGCAGTAACAGCCTTCTGGAAATCAAGGGATAAGGTGATAGTGGAACAACTTTTATGGGCCAATGACTTCCCAGATAGTACAATGTTAAAGAATCTGCCTGTCAATGAAGGGGACACAGGAAATGTGGATTCTGTCCCTGGATCAGGAAGATCCCTGGAGGAGTACATGGCAACCCACTCCAGTATTCTTGCCTGGAGAATCCCCTGGACAGAGGAGCCTGGCGAGCTACAGTCCATGGGGTCATAAAGAGTTGGACATGACTGAACATGCACGCCCATGCTGTACTTTTAAAAATTATTTACTTATTTCATTTTTGGCCATGCTGGGTCTTTGTTTGCAGTGAGCAGGCGACACTCTCCAGTTGCGGTGCACGGGCTTCTCAGTGAGGTGGTTTCTCTTGTTGTGGGGCAAGGGCTTTAGGCCACTTGGGCTCCAGTAGTTGCAGCTCACAGTCTTAGTTGCTCTGAGGCATGTGGTTTCTTCCCGGAATAGGTATCGAACCTGTGTCTCCTGCATTGAAAGGCAGATTCTTAACCATTGGACCACCAGGGAAGTTCCACAAATGCATTATTTTAATAAAGTTTCACTATAAAAAGAGCTGCTTTGTGTCAGAAATACCATCGTTTATGCTGAGACATGAATGTGTTTTGAAATTGCCTTATTTCTGGATGAACACCATCCTTTTCTCAGCTCCCTTTGAGGTGACTTGCTCTTTTTACTGCATAGAAAAAGTCATTTAGTTTTACACTTAGAAATGGATCTATACTGTAAATCCATTTTGCAACTCTGTTTTTTTTGCCCAACATTGTGTTCTTGAGATTCATCCGTGTTTTTGCATGTAGCTGTAGTCTATTCATTTCTACTGCTGAATAGTATTCCCTTGTGCAGATATTACCAAAATTTATTTATTCTACTGAAGGACACTGGGTGCTTTCTAGGTTCTTTAAATTACAGCGTTGCTATTCTTATAGGGGTCTCCTATGCACACCTCCAAGAATTCCTCCAAGTAAACACCTAGAGGTAAAATTGCTTTAAATAATGCCACACACTAATTTACACACATATGAACACATACCCTAGAAGTGTATGCATTTTAATTGTTCTACATCTGCTGAGACCTTACTATTGTCAGGCAGTTTACCAATTTGATGGATATGAAATGTTATATCCTTTGATTTTTGTATTCATTCCCATATTACTAATGAAGTTGACCTTTTTATTTGCTTATTCACCATTCATGCTTTTTCTAAGAAGTACTTATTAATACTTTTGCCCATTGTTTTTAAATTTTCTTTTCATCCTTTTCTCATGGATCTGTAGGAATTCTTTACATAGTCTGGACTCTAATCCCTTGTCAGTTATATGTATTATGAAGATCTTTCCCCAGCTTGTAACTTAACTTTTTTATACATCTTTTTGCTATATAAATTACAAATTTAATATAGTTAAACATGAATTTTAATGTAGTTAAATTTGTCAGTCTTTTTCTTTATGATTTACACTTTTTGTGTCTTGTCAAAGAAATCTTTCTAGGAACAGTGAGAAAGACAGAAGAACCCCTTGGGCTGCCAAGCGCTGCTGCCACCATGCCCAAGAGAAAGGCAAAAGGAGATGCTAAAGGTGACAAAGGGAAGGTGAAGGATGAGCCACAGAGGAGATCAGCACGGTTGTCTGCTAAACCTGCCCTTCCAAAACCAGAGCCCAGGCCAAAAAAGGCCCCTGCAAAGAAGGGAGAGAAGCTGGCCAAAGGGAGAAAGGGGAAAGCAGAAGTCGGCAAAGATGGGAACAATCCTGCGAAAAACCGAGATGCCTCTACAGTCCAGTCACAGAAAGCAGAAGGCACTGGGGATGCTAAATGAAGTATACCTTTTTGATAGCTCTGTACTTCTAGTGACTCTACTGTTTGAAATACTATTTTTAAATCAAATTTTATTAAAATGTAGATTTTTTTTTTTAAGTTATGTTCTTAGCACATGAGATACTTCGTTGTTGTCTTTTGTGGAAAGGGCAAAGAACCACTAGTAGAATGTTTCAGAAGCTGGATTGAAATGGGGGGAATAGAAGTATCTATCCTCGAATTTGAAGATTATTCTTGTTTCCCGGGAGAGATTCCCTGACATTCATGCATGTCAGCCACTATGGCTCAGAAGCCTTACTGTGTGGAGAAAAAATACTTCATGTCCTCCTTCCTTGATGTCATCAGCACATTCTTGACTTCCTAAAACCAGGAGTCATGACATGGCCTTGACACTCCTAGAATCAGCCGCATCAGGTAACAGTACTCAGGCTTTCTGGTGATGACATCAGGATGGTATTGCTCAGAAGAACCAGGATTCCTGTTTGTAGTTTGTGGATCATCTCATTAATAATCCTGGAATTTTTAGTTCCTTTCCTCCATGTCAGAGTTGACCTGTGAAAATCTCTTAAATGCCTCATGTGAAATAATCACCCTTTTTGAAAATTTTTCCTGTTTATTGTAGCAACAGACTTTGTTGACTTTTTGGAGAGGTGAGTTTGAAAGTTGTAAGATGTTATGGAATGTCACCCATGTCTTGCTGGAAATGAAAAGTCTCTTATAAAGCTGGATACAAGTTAGCTTCGTGGTAAGGGAGTGATCATTTCCTACTCAAAAGTCATAAAGCTACTCTTTACTGCCTTTAAAAAGTTTTATAGTTTGCTTTTTTACATTTGTCTTTAGTCCTCTCTGAACTGATTTTTACAAAAACAAGAGATAGTAATTCAGTATGTTTTTTTCCATATGGTAAGTGGTTGTTCCAAAACCATTTTCTGAAAAGTTCATCCTTTCCCCAATGATCTATAACACTGACGCTTTTCATAAATCAAGTTTCTTTGTGTGGAGGCTGGGGGAGTCTGTTGATGGTTTCTGTTCTAACTCACTGGTCAACTTGTCTAACCTTGTGGCAGTACTATACAATCCTGAGTATTACCACTTTAGAAAAAGGTCTTGATCTCTCAGGACAATTCCACCTCCACCTTCAAGATCAACAAACTTTTTTTCCTTGGAGTATCCTGGCTATTCTAAGCCAATTACTTTTCTATACAACTTCTAGAATTAGACTGACAAGTTGCAAATCAAACAGATGAAAAATTGAAATTTTTATTGGATTTGTATTGAATGTATAGATTAATTATAATATTGAGTCTTCCAATTCATGAACATGGTATAATTCTCCATTTATTTTGGCTTTTAAAATATCTTTCAATAAAGTTTTATAATTTTCTCCATTAAATGTTTTATTTTGTTACTGTTTCTTAGGGACAGTACACTGTTGGATGCTACCTTTATATAGTATATTTTTAGTTACTATATTTTCTGGTTTCAGCTGAAGTTGATTTATCAGCCTTTCTAAACTCATTCTTCTATCTGTTTATTCTTTTAGGCTTTCTACACAGATCACCATACTTTCTTTTTGTTTTGTTGTATTTCTTTACAGTCGTTAAGTCTTTCTTTTTTCTAGTTTTAGGCATTGTTCAAGTGCTGGGAGTACAGCAGTGAACAAAACAAAGTCTCTGCTTTCACCAGGCTGATATTCTAGTGGGGGAGGGTGTGGAAAATACACAAATTTATGTGATGGAGTGCTTTAAATAAACAAGTATAAGTGGGTGCTATTTAGATAGGGTGGTTGGAGAAGTCCTCTCTGATGAGATGACATTTGAGCAGAGCTTCTAATGAAGTAAAGGAATAAGAGATGTGTCTGAGGGGAAAGCATTCCAGCAGAGGGAAAATCAAATGCAGAGATGAGATGAAAATATGTTTGGCATGCCGAGGAAGAACAAAGAGGCAGAAGTGACCGAACTGGAGTGAGTAAGAGTGATAGTTGATAGGATTGCAGAGAGAGTGAGAGGCCAGAAAATGGAAGACTCTCCACATTGTCATTTTTCTCTGAAAATGATGGAATGCGATTAAATTTCTGAATAGGGAATCTACACAATCTAAGTTATCTGTGTGTGTGTGTATGTGACTGATGAATGGGCAGTAGTGTGTAAGGAGTTGAAGGAAGAAACCAGTTAGATGGCTGTCTGAACTGAATTGCTGGAAATTCTACTCTATCATGCTGTATTACTATCCTGTCTCTGTTCAACTATTCCCACCTCATTTTATTTGGTATATTACAAATATGCGTGTTTTCTCTTTGCCAAACCACAGAACAGTATCAAAGATCAATATTCCCTGTTGTCAAGAATCCAAAATCAAATTCAAGAAAGTCATCACTGTGTGTTTGTTGTGATAATCCTACAGAAGGAAGGCCCTGACCCTTGTTGCCAGAGCATGAAAGGGTACACTTTCTGAGGCATTTTGACACCTAAGCAGTGAAATGAAAACAAGAAGTTAGTCAACAGTAATAAGATATTTCTCATTAAGTGGTTATTGTTTTCCAGACACTGTTCTGCTCAGTGATTTACATGTATAATTTTATTTCCATGACTGTATGACTTGAATCATATTACTATCCCCATTTTAGCCTTTAGTGAGACTGAGGCAAACAGAAATTAAATAATTTGACCTGAGGTCATACAGTGAGTAAAATCCAGATTAAGACCCAGGTGTATAACTCCAGGATCTAGAAGCCTCCTCGTTAAAAAGATCACTGGTAACCTAACCTCAAAGGTAATCCATCCAAAAGAATAATTTGGTGTTTCTGATTAAGGAATTTCCCCAGATATCATTAGGAAAAAAATGTAAGTAACAATATTCTACAAGCTAAACAGCTGTAGTTTCCAATGAAGAAGACTAGTAATGCAAGGACAATTTGAAAGGGGGAAAGTGGCCATAGGAATTCAGAATTTTAGTGTATCTCTAGCAACATAAAGCTAGAAGGGATACTATTTCTGTACAAGGAGGAGAATTTTTTAGACAAATATTTCTGATGTGGAGAAGAACAAATTAGGAAATTACAAAGTAGCCATTAAACCTCTCTTGCCCATGCTCTTGATCCACTTAGCATTCACATTCTTATCTGTAAATTCATAAATTAACATACTGGTTTATTAATACTTAGAGAATTTGGGTGTCTGACGCGAAACAGATTGAGGGATCCAGCGTTTTCAATCATAAAATTTCTGACCATCAAAACTGAGGCATTAGTCCTGGAAAAGTTGGAAAGAAGCGGGAGGGAAACTTACTTTCCGGGTCTGCTCTGGTTCTCTCAACACAGTCTTAAGAGCTCCTTGGAAAATCTAGGTCATTCCTCTCCAGGCCCCGCCGCGCCTTTCACCCAGGGTCATACAAACATGGTACTTTAACTGCCCCAAGACGAGGACGTGAACCCCGATGTCCTCGCCTCTTCACCTCTTTTTGAGGCCGCAAAGCGCCGGGACACACCTCTGAGCAAACCTAGGCCGCTCGGAGGTCCCCGCTGCTCGGTCGCCTCGCTCAGACCCCGCTGGAGTGCATCCTGAATCGGGGAAGTTTTTTTTCCCTGGATTGCTCCTCACACTCTTCGCAGACCTTCGGGCTTCCGGTCCCGAGCTCCAACCTCGAGTTCCCTTCAGTGAAGTCTGGGCCAAGGTCATTGCCAGCACCAGGAGGTCGCCGCTGGTGCAGGGCTTCAGAGGTGCCTGGGAGCCCTCAGGCCTCCTGCTGAAACCAAAGAAGCCCTTTTCAAATTACATTTTTAAAAGCATTAAAATAGGATAACAAAGAAAAGCAGTTATACTACAGAAAAAGCTATCAAACAAAATAATTTGCCGTATATCAATGTGTACTTTTTCAGTTCAGTTCAGTTCAGTCGCTCAATCGTGTCCAACTCTTTGCGACCCCCTAGACTGCAGCACACCAGACTTCCCTGTCCATCACCAACTCTCAGAGCTTGCTCAAACTCATGTCCATCAAGTCAGTGATGCCCTCCAACCATCTCATCCTCTGTCCCGTTCTCCTGCCGCCTTCAATCATTCCCAGCATCAGGGTCTTTTCTAAACAGTCAGTTCTTTGCATCAGGTGGCCAAAGTATTGGAGCTTCAGCTTCAGTCCTTCCAATGAATATTCAGACTGATTTCATTTAGGATGGACTGGTTGGACCTCCTTGCAGTCCAAGGGACTCTCAAGAGTCTTCTCCAACACCACAGTTCAAAAGCATCAATTCTTCGGCCCTCAGCTTTCTTTATAGTCCAACTCACATTCATACATGACTACTGGAAAAACCATAGCCTTGTCTAGACAGACCTTTGTTGTTAAAGTAATGTCTCTGCTTTTTAATATGCTGTCAGGTTGGTCATATCTTTTCTTCCAAGGAGAAGAAATTAATTTCATGTCTGTGGTCATCATCTGGAGTGATTTCGGAGCCCAAGAAAATAAAGTCTGTCACTGTTTCCACTCTTTCCCCATTTATTTGCCATAAATTGATGGGACCAGATGCCATGATCTTTGTTTTTTGAATGTTGAGTTTTAAGCAGCTTTTTCACTCTCCTTTTTCCATTTCATCAAGAGGCTCTTCAATTCCTCTTCGCTTTCTGCCATAAGGGTGGTGTCATCTGCATATCTGAGGTTACTGATATTTCTCACAGCAATCTTGTTTCCACCTATTAAATATTAATCATCAAGACCCATCTTATGACTATTGTAATTTTGAAAGAGTTAAGCATGAGATATCTGTAACATACTTTGTATCTCCAGTATGGGATATGGAAATGTAAGAGTTCTTCTGCTCTGTAGTTCTCCTGACTGTGATTTGTTGCCTACATTCATCCATGAAGGATATGCAAGATTTCAGTTAGAGGTTATGGGTTTAAAAGTTGTAATTTTTCTTTCCTATCCAAGTTTACCAGTCCCCAAGTTAAGAGTCCCAGCAAAAATGCTTAACACAGTACCTGGCACATTGAAAGTCCCATCACACGTGTAGATATTAGTACTTTTATTATTAATTTGTCACATCTGTTCAAATTTCTTTTAGGTGACCATGGTGAAGTTAACCACATGAAATCCTGAAAGAGCACAGAGATAAATGTTCAAGCCACTAATTTAGTCATTAAAAAAATTATTGAGGTATAACAGACATACAGTATTGTATTTGTTTCAGATGTACAACGTAAAATGATTCACTATTTGTATACATTGTGAAATGATCACTACAATAAGCCTAGTTAGCATCCACTACCTAACAGTTACAATTTTTTTTTCTTATGACATTTTTGAGATTTACTTTTTCAGCAACTTTCAAATATATAAGGAAATGTTATTAACTAAATTGATTTTATTTAATAACATATTCCCTTCTCCAGGAGATCTTCCCAACCCAGGCATGGAACCCACATCTTCCACATTGCAGGTGGGTTCTTTACTGCTGAGCAACTGGGAAAACCAATAACTAAATATATATAACATATTTAGCTATATATTCATTTAGATATGAGTGCTAAAAAGTGCTGTCTGCACACTCTAACCGAGTGTGGTATAAAGGAAAGGAAAACTTGAATTTGGTGCTTGTAGGAAGTGTAGGGTTGGCAAAGTGAAAAAAAGAGAAGACGATATGCTATTAAGGATTAAATTTCTTGATTTATCCAGCAATATTTTTAGAGCTTTGATTATGTGCGAAGGCTAAAAGACAGGCCCAAGGGCCTTGCCTTCACCAGAGAATGATGGTATTCAGTTTCCAGAGACATAGAAAAAGCTCGCCCATCTGAAAAGAAGAGTAGAAAAAAGCAAAAGTAAAAAGTTCCAAAGTTTGACTCCTTAGATTCTAAACCATTCATCCTGGCCAGGAAAAACTCAAAGGCTGCCTTGCGCAACAGATTTAGCTCTAAGCATGACCTTTGATGAAAAGACCTAGAGAGTGCCCATGTCTTTCCACAACCCTGTAGCCACAAGTTGAGATTAGATGAAGCATAAAAGCAAAGAAACACGTTGGAGAGAAATTCAGTCAGTTTCCTACACATGAACGATTTTGGTTCTGAGAGCGTATTTGTTAAGTCCAACAAAGTTAGCCTAGGTACCCAGCTAATACAATCAGCTACATAGTACTATACTGTAACAGGTTTATAACACCTTTCACACAAAAAATAAAACATTTTAAATCTTGTAGTACAGTACCTTAACCAGTGGAACTACCTCAAGGTACCTAGGCTTTCTGAGTGAAGGATGCAGGTTTTGACTGGTAAAGCAAATGATTAGAATTACTTTTTTTAAAATATAGTTTTAAACTGAAGTCTCCATGGCTGAGCGATAAAGAATCTGCCCGCAATATGGGAAATGCTGGTCTGATCCCTGGGCTGGGAAGATCCCCTGGAGAAGGGAATGTCAACCCACCTCAATATTCTTGCCTGGAAAACACCATGGACAGAGGAGCCTGATGGGTTACAGTCTGTAGGATCACAAAGAGTCAGATGTGACTGAACACACACACACATACATAGTTAATTTACAATAGTATATAAGTTTCAGTTATACAACATAGTGATTCATAATTTTAAAAGATAATACTCTATAGTTATCATAAAACATTGACTATATATTCTGTGCTGTACAGTATTTCCTTGTAGCTTATTTATTTTATACATAATAGTTTGCACCTCTTAATCTTCTACCTAGAAGTCATTTGATTTTAAGTGCTTGAAGATATAATGGGGACAGGTTTACAGATCAAGAGAATAGTATAGAATTGAGATATAATTTGTCTGTATATAATTTAATACAGTGTCATTTTATAACTAACATATAAACTGCTCACCTCCTGGAACTGGAGTAACATTCTTGGCAAGTCTGTCAATTAGCCACGTAGCCCTTTGTTGTAGCATCTGGATTAGCATCCAGATAGACCTTTGTTGTTGGCACACACCTCAGCAAGGTTGGTGTTTTATCCCACTAAGATCCAAGCTGCAAAATTTCAAGTGGTTGACTTCTCTTTCTATCTCAAACTTCCCCCAAAGGCTGCACATAGAATCCTTGGACTCTCATCTAACTATACACACTGATATATTGGTAAGTCCTTCATCTTCTCAAGAAGTGTAGCAGCTCAGCATTTGAAAATATTCAATTTTGTGACCACCCCCCTCATCACTTATCATGTTTAATTAAAGTTAGAAGAAGTTTCTTTTCTTTTGAAAAAACTGTAAGCATTACTAAAAAACAAAAAAAATCTATGGGGTCACAGCCCAAATGTACTTTCTTAGAGACAGAAAAAGCTTTCATCTACAGTTGAGTGGCCTTATCAAAGTTTTAAGGTGGTAAGTGCTTAAAGGAGAAATTTTTTATGTGACTCATCACAATAATAATGATGATCAGATTGGCTTACTTCTGTGGTATTTTTCTTGCTGCAAATGCTACACTCTGAGGACGGCCTCAAGGTTCTCACACTATGAGGCTGATATGCTGCCCACCACGCCAACAAGTCAACTGACAAGGAGTAATCTGTTATTCTTTTCTAGATGTTTTATAAGTTGTTTGATAATTGCAGTAGAAGCCTGGATTCTTAACCTCTGGACTGCCAGGGAAGTCTTTGATAATTTTTAATAGCAAAGTAAAATCTTATTTGTCTGTAATTTGCTGGATGCATTAGGATGAAATTTCCACTTTGGAGAATTACCAAATGCCAAGTTATGCTTCTTCAGTAGTTCCTAACAGGGCAGAGGTGGTGTTGGTGCCCCTGTGCTGAGGTGACCTGAGCCTTTGGGGTCTCTAGAAGAGAGAACTTGGATTTAGAGGAAAAGTCAGTGGAGACAGATTACTCAGAGTGTAATAGGAAGGAATAAGTTACTTTCGCCATTGTATTCTGTTGCTTTTGCTACAAGTTAGTCAGTAAAGGGATGTTGGCTATTAGCTTAAATTATAGGCAAGAGCTCATTTCTGGGAACCCTGCCTCCCATGTAATGAATGTTAAACTAAAATACCTTTGTTTAGCTCACAGGACACCTGACTAGGCCCTCCTGTGAATGGTTGCAGGAAGGAAGAAAATTAATATACCCCAGAACCAGGACTTTGCCCTCTCCCCCTTTTGTATAAAAGAAGCCTGATTTCTAACTCAGAGAAGATGGTTCTTTGGGACACTAGGCCACCATCAGTCTGCTGACACTGAATAATGTTGCTATTCCTTGCCCCAGAAACTAGTTTCTCAATTTATTGGTCTGTCATTCTGCAAGCCGGGCAAGGCAATGGCACCCCACTCCGGTACTCTTGCCTGGAGAATCCCATGGGCGGAGGAGCCTGGTAGGCTGCAGACCATGGGCTCGCTAAGAGTCGGACACAACTGAGAGACTTCCCTTTCACTTTTCACTTTCATGCATTGGAGAAGGAAATGGCAACCCACTCTAGTGTTCTTGCCTGGAGAGCCTAGTGGGCTGCCGTCTATGGCGTCGCACAGAGTCGGACACGACTGAAGCGACTTAGCAGCAGCAGCAGCAGCAGCATTCTGCAAGTAGTATGGGCCTGGTCTCGGTTAACAAGCACAGTACCTATTGTTCTGTACTGTATGTTACATTTCATTTTTTTTTTTAATCACCCTACAGCCCAGTGATTCCAAATGAGGGTGATACAAAATGAATTTAAGGATGGGTATCACCCAGCATTTTTGAGACTAACATAGAATCCAAAAGTGGTAAGTGGTAATTCAGGCAACTTTTTGTTCCTGTTACACGTGTGTGTGTAGGGGTCCAGATGTAAACTAAAGTACAAACTGATCATGGCCAAACAAGTTTGGAAAGCTGTCCCTGGGCCATGAGTTCTGAGTATGGTACCACCTCCTCTGTACAGTTTACCTGGGCATCCTCAAAGTGAGCGCTGAGCAGAGCTCGTCAATGTAGGGAAGAGAGAGCAGTTCTGGGCATTGGTTGCTTTTCAAGAAAGAGTTTGGCCTTTGATAAATTGTGACCAATGAAATTTTTAATTGTGTTCCAGAATCTAGGTGAAATGTTGTGTGCTCTGACCTCTGGCAAAAAGGCCCTTTTGCAGTCTGAAAATATCCTGAGTTATGATAACTATGCCATGCTCATAAGTGAAATCAGTCTATGATTTGAGCTTACTTTTCTTTCCGTTAGTATTTTGGGGGTTAAACGTGTAAGAAGAGGGAAGAAAAACAAAGCCGCCCGAACAGGGACTTGAACCCTGGACCCTCAGATTAAAAGTCTGATGCTCTACCGACTGAGCTATCCGGGCTCACGCAAGTGACAAAAAATGCATAAACTATAGTCAATTTATGTATACATTCAGACGACCCATTTTAGACATTTCGACTGTGATTCTCGTTCAGAGATGGCTCTTCGTAAACTGCTTAACATAGAAACTCAGTCACAGTCTACTTTTAGGCCGAGATAAAACCATATTACATTAATTATAATGTCTCCCCAGTTCTTTCTCACTTTCTAGTATAGATAAACGCTGTATGTATATATCTCTATGTTGCATATAGAGATATATACGATAGTACCATACAGAATTCAGCGCAGTCAAAAACTTGCAGAATGTTGGCCTTTAGTTCCTAAGTTTCCCAGAGAAATAAGTCAAATATTCTATATCTGGGCCCAGAGTACTTTCAAAAGGAAGTCAATCCAAAGCTGATAATTTTAAGGGGTAATTAAATCATCTTTCGGTCGCACTTTGGACACCTGAATATCGGTCGAGGGACTGAGAGAGCGATATGATTTCGTAATGGGTCTCAGCTATCTTTGAAGAAGAAAAAAAAAAAAAGAAGAAGAAGAAGAAGAAGAAGCAGCTTTAAAAGGACAGTCCCACTCTTTTTTTTTCCTTGTCAGATATCCTTCGGTCTCTACGTTAAGTGCTTGACAGGGGTGCAGTCACTGTAAAGCTTTCTCCACTCGGGATGCCGATGAATGTTGCGCCATTAACCATTTCAAGATTCCATTGAAAACGCAAAGAAGAATTTAACGTAAGCATTCAGAAAATCTTAAGAGTTGCAGAGGAAAAATCCAATTCAAAGTATTGGGAAGAACTGCAAACAGTTACTTTTAGGGTCGGGGATGTAGCTCAGTGGTAGAGCGCATGCTTCGCATGTATGAGGCCCCGGGTTCGATCCCCGGCATCTCCAGGTCCTTTTACGTAAGTGATCAGAAATCATATCTTAAAAACATCTGTGAATACGTTCATATCCTAGTCTAATTTTCCCTTTTAGCCACGAAGTATAGAACTGTATGTGTAGAGAGGAAAGCAGGATAACCTTGAGGTATTTTAGGATATTTTTATCTGACATGAATGAAATTGAAAACGCAGCAAAATACACCCAGCGTACATATGGCCGAAGAGAAACAACCTGGAAACTTTGAATGGTTGCTGGTCCGGAAACACTGAAAGGGGAGGAGAGGCTATTGTTGCTGAGTCATGGTACTGAAAAAAGTAGGACAAATGGGAAAAGAACGAAGGCTTCTTTGGGGTAGGTAAATCCAGTGACTCAGATACAGCATTCTATTCATAATAGCAAAACAAACAAACAAACCAAAAAAAAAAAGGCAAAAATCGAAGTAGTTTCTTATTAAAGCTTGGGATAAAGCTGTCTTGTCAGATGGCCGGTTAGCTCAGTTGGTTAGAGCGTGGTGCTAATAACGCCAAGGTCGCGGGTTCGATCCCCGTACGGGCCAGGGTTTGCTTTTAACTGTGTAGTGTAGTCTTGACTACTTTCCAATGCAGGAACTGACCCGCAAGACAACCTGATGCGTGATTTTGCCGCAAGACCAAACCATCCGAGGGAGTCCGGGCCACTTGCCTTTTGGGTAAGTCAGAGTGCTCGAAGTTTTGCCCTAGAGAAACAGAAAAACAGCAGGACACCGCGTGTGTGTGTGTGTAAAATTCCATGGACAGAAGAGTAGGCACTTTAGGAATTAGTAAATTCATTAGAAGGAAGAACTGTCACCAGAAAACACTGTCCTCACAATAGTCTGAAAACATACTGAGATGCAGGGCAAGTGTGAATGATCTCTGATTGCTCAGTTGAGGATTCTTACTTGACTAGATCATCCCTCATCTGAAGGGAGGATTCTCATCTTGAGAACAGTTTTCTTCCTACTTTGAATTTTGTCGTTTTTGTTTGTTTGGTTTTTTTTTAAGTAAGAAACGACTAAGCCCTTTTCCAGAATCTGCCTTGCCGTCTGTCACCAACCATTCAGTCCAGGTTGATCGACATCAGTTGCCTCTCTGTTCCATCCACTCCTTGATGTTAAGGCCTCCTCAATCAGTCTCGTTTTCCACTAAAATCGAGTTTCAGGACCCTAATTATGTATCCTCTCGTTCCTTGAACAACGAATTTTCTTTCTTTATTCACCACCTCAGAGCTTTATATCCCGGTGAGTGAATTTCCACTATTTTCGTCGAAAATACTAAGATATGTCAAGCTCGTCCAAAATGCAGCTTATTGGGCCTCACCCCGCAGGGACTGTGACTCAGTAGATTTGACGAAGACTACAAGTTTCTGCATTTTAAGTAAACGTCACGATTGCTTCTTACAAAGGATGGATCAGCGACTTTTGAGAAACAGGCTTTATACAAACCAAGCTTCGAAGAACTGGGCTGCGAAATCCAAGGAAGTTCTGAGCTAAGTCGATCTGTTTTTGAAACTAGAAAGAGAGGGTAGAAGGGAAAGGGAAACAGTGAGGGTACATGTAGTTTATAGTTATGTACATCTACAAATGAAACAACACAAATGAAGAGCGAGAAGCTAAATATTTAATCCGTTTTAAAAAAAGTCCGCTTTGGCGGATGGCTCGTTGGTCTAGGGGTATGATTCTCGCTTAGGGTGCGAGAGGTCCCGGGTTCAAATCCCGGACGAGCCCAGGTTTTGTCTGCTCACGCTGTCGAATTTTTGTTAAGTCAAACACACCCACAAGAAATTGGTAATTTGCTGTTAAGTTAAACTGTTGTATTTTCATGTAGAAGTATGTAGGCTGTGTATGCACCTGATTCCAATAAATAACTTGATAATTCAATTAAGAGAGGCAAGTATTTTTCAGTTTTGGGTCTTATTCACTTTTCCAACAGCTATAAACTGACTCTTGCAAAGCCAAATATTTCTGATTATTCTAGAAGTTCCAGCTCCACGGTTGTGGCCATATGAAATGTATAGGAAGACGATGGTCACTTCTCAATTCAATGTCATCTATCATTCATTCATCACACCTAAGAAATGCATTCAAATGGAATAATCAAATATTTACCTATAGAGTTGTGAGGCTGGAAACTTTTGTACAAGTTTTTCCCGGCTTTCCTTGTTGCGTTTTCCTGCATTATTTAGGAATAGGGGCTCTGCTTGTTTATGGAGAAGGGGCACTTTTTCCGAACTGCTGGAACGTATGTTGGTATACTCTTTAAAAAATAGGTATTTGTTTAGCATATTACAATCAATGAACTTTTGCAGTCTGTGGTAAAATACACAAAAATCATTGGATTCTATATTACAGTGGTTGTCAAACATTTTATGTCAAAATATAGTTGCAACACCCCTTCCCACCTCCCTTTTCTATGTGTATAAACTTTGATTATGGAGAAGGACAACAAATGAACGAGCATAAGGGGCCTGAAAAGGAGGGAGAAAACCGCAGGGAATTCCTTCAGGACTGCAACTACACAGCGTGGCAAGAGGGGCCAGGGTTGACAGGTGATAGAAACAAGAGAGGAATATTTTAGCGGGTTACGGAGAAAGCCTTGTGCAGTTCTGAGTTCGAGGACCTGAGCCCTTTGGGCTTGTAACCAACCACTTTGTCAACCAGGCCTGAAGCTCCAGGAGAACCAGAGTTGGGGGTCACCCTTAGGCCGTGCAGATTACTACTCTTGGATTCCAGAAACAGTTCGTGGTCTGTCAGTACAGGTTGGTAAGAATGAAAGGAAGACAGAAGAAGTGAAAGTGATTGGACTGCGCGCCAATAATATCTAATAATCTTTACATTCTTTGCCGTTTCATATCATCTAGCTTATATAACAAAAGCAGTCAAATAAAATCTAGAATCCTATAATCACCGTCGGTCCAGGAAGTCTATTCGACCTAGTCTCTTAATTCATTAAAGCAAGTTTAGTAATTAACCGCCCGGCTAGCTCAGTCGGTAGAGCATGAGACTCTTAATCTCAGGGTCGTGGGTTCGAGCCCCACGTTGGGCGAGTGGTATCATTTTCTCAATCTTTTCTCTCCGCTAGATTTCCGCACCTTCCTAATCTCGGAAATGAAGTCCCCCACCGTTGCCACACATGAGAAACTAGATTCCAAAACTGTCCAATACTGAATTATGGAATCCTGGTGACCTGCTACGGTTTTCTCGCTGTTGAACTATTCGGGCCAGTTTTCTGGCTCCGCGAAGTTAAGGCTCATCGCCCCCTGGCGGCAACACTTTTTTTTCTGGCCTTATTAGAGCTTTTATTTTGATAAGAGATACGAGGTCTCTGGTAGGGCTTTGGCTTTGTAGATTTAAATTTCTGGGATGATTCCCCATCAAAAACGATTTAGGATGCAAGGATGTTGGGACAGGTCAAGTGCGAGGGTGGAGAAGACAATCCAAATAACAGAAACAGTTTGGGCGGCACAGGCAGTAATGTTCATGGAATTTTGAGAATGGTGATTCTACTTTTTGGTTCAAGCAAGTGCCGTTATGTAGCAACGAGAGAGATTTTCTATTACCACTACCCCATATACCCTTTCAGCTCCTGATCACCCACACGTAAACAGCACAATGTAGCTCCTTATAGATGATAATGGGGGCTTCACTGGTGGCTCATGGCAAAGAAACCTCCTGCCAATGCAGATGTGGAGTTGATCGCTTGGCTGGTCAACCCCTGGAGAAGGAACCGGCGGGATCCAGTCCATGGGGTCAAAAAAGTCGGACACGACTTAGCCACTAAACAACAACAACACAACACGGATGAAAATCCAACCCACAACAGGTTGAAACTGCCTAGAAAATAAAATCTAAAGATTTAAGCCTGGTTTTTAAAGTCCAAATTGCTTTTCTGCCATTCTCTCTTGAATGGAAGTGTGGATAGTCGGGTTGGCTACCCTGGGTCTTGGCTACTGTGTCCGGGCTTTCTCTTTGTGGAGAGCAAGGGCTGCTCTCTCGATGCCGGGCGCGGGCTCCTCTTTGCGGAGCACAGGTTCCAGGGCTTGTGGGCTTCGTAATTGCATCCCTTGGGCTTTAGAGTGCAGGCTAGGTAGTTGTGGCGCTGGGCTCTATGGAAAGTGGAATCTTCCTAGATCAGGGATCGAACCCCTGTTCCTGCTTTGGAACGCAGATTCTTATCCATTTCTCCACCCGGGAAATTTCCCTAGTGTGTTTTTAATTGCTTTCAAATTTCGGAAGGCAAAATTCGTGCAAAGTTTGCCTAGTGCATATCAGAGCAAAAGGAGTTAAATGTTAACATTACATATGTCACTTTGAAAACCTGATAATTTTAACTGTACCTACCTATTGAGATCAATGGAGAAGGAAACGGCAACCTACCCCAGTGTTCTTGCCTGGAGAATCTCAGGGACGGGGGAGCCTGGTGGGCTGCCTTCTATGGGGTCGCACAGAGTCGGACACGACTGAAGTGACTTAGCAGTAGCACTGAGATCAAAAGGCCCAGAACTTTCGATTATTGTATTGAAAGAGCGCCCACTTCTGAGCACGCTGGAGACATGACTGCTTACCACTCTCCAACCTTCCCCATTCAAATCTTGCTTTTCTGTTTACTCGGGAACCTGAATATTGGTATTAAGATATTCAATGTTTAAAGTTTGTATTTCACCTATTTAAATCAATAGCACCTATGGCTGGGCATATAGAATCACGTTTTAAAATAAGTTGACACCCTACAATTTGAAAGTATTGTCGATATAAACACAGAGAAACAGAATCACAAGTCAACTGAAAATGGATGAAAAAGCAGCAGCCTTCCTAGAAAGCAACTGTTTTCCAGTCTCCTTTAAAGACAAGAAGTCTTTCAAATCAATTGATGAACATATTTTTATTAAACATCTTTTCCAAGTTGGATACTTATTACAAAATTAAGGTGGCTGGAGTGACTTTTAAAACATAGGCGACAGCGGCAGAAATAGAGTTTAAAAATTACCAGTATTTATCCACTAAAATCAAGGGAATCGAGATCCTGTTTCTGATTCATATGAACATTTTATTTACTAGAGAGAACACTCAATGAACATTTAGAGACCACATGTTGTGGATATCAAACCCTAAGTCTTATTGTAAAGCCTGATTTCCTTTTGTTCACTCAGCAGCCTCTGCTTAATGTTTTGGTTTCCTGGTATGATAAAAACTATAAAGGGATGTCCTACACAGAGGAACAAATATTACTGGTGTCAATAAATCATATGTCCTGTTGTCAATTACCTTAATGGATTTCTGGTATATAAACAATTTTTTTGTGTTTCTTAGAACAGATTGTCTTTTCCCAGTCTTATGGCCATTGGGCTATCTTGTTAAAATTGAGTTAACCTACTTAAAAAGTGAATTTCTGAACCCAAGACCCGTGCAAACATCTCCAAGGCCGAAACTATCCCTGAGCTTGGTCCAGAACATAAGCTAACCTAACTCCTTAGACCTAACAATTCAACTGCAAAGGAAGGTGGTTAAAAAGAGCATAGGTTCCTGCTGGTTTCTTGGGCTGCCAAAACAAAATACCACAGAATGGGTAGCTTAAACTAAAAAAAATTTATTTTCTTGCGGTTTTGGAGGCTGAGAAGTATAAGATTAAGGCACTAGCTGATTCAATTACTGGTGGGCACTCTCTTCTGGGCTTATAAAAGGCTGTCTTCTTGCTGTGTCCTCAAAGGCAGAAACAGGGAATGAGCTTCCTGGATGTCTCTTCTTTCAAGAACACCAGTCCGACTTTAATTACTTCTTTATTCCAAATACAGTCACACTGTATTTCTCAAAAAAGAAAAAAACACATTATGACATCTTGGAATTCAGGAATTTGATACATAGTAAGCTCTCACATATTTGTTGAAGAATAATTTAGTTGCATCACCTTTAGAATACTTAACACAACCTTTTATACATATAACATTGTTTAATAAACCCCACCTATCAAAATAACTAAAAAAAAAAAAAAAAACCTTAAATGGCTTTTTCTTAGGACAGATCATCTGAAAGCAGAGTCCAGACTTCCTGTTCATGACTACAGTTTAACTGATCCTGGATTGAGCCAGATATCAAAGAACAGCCAGAGGTCAGTAATTTTAAGAGGCTGACTACAAGAACGTTAGCCTACAGTTAGATCTGACCTTGGGAGGACAGTCTCTGGAAGAAAAGTAATGTCAGACACAATCACAATTTTGTGAATAATACATAGGTCTACAATTTTGTTCTTCTCCAGAGACTCCCATGAGCAGGATGAATCGAGATGTTTTTTGGTGCCACCTTGGTGTTTTCTACAGAGTATGTTGCACCTGCATGTATCAAACGTCTATCAACTCATTCGCTAGTCAATTTTGCTCAGGGTTCCTGTGGGGAAATTAGAAGTGGGGCCTCAAGTCCAATGGAGCCCCTGGTCCTCTTCATTCATTAATACTCCTCTCTTTCAATCATATGAGTGGCTCCTACCTTTATTGTTTTCCTTCTTATTTTCTAGCCTAGAGCAATCTTTTTCCCAATTCCTTTTCTCCTCATAGTAAGAGCATCGTTCCTCTCTCATTTGTGGCTTACCTCTCTTCTAGTAACTTTCCTTCCAGGAATCCAGGGCCCCTGCCCGCTGTTTTGCATCTTTTTGTTCTCTGTCGTTGTTCCCTGTTATTGAAAACTTTAAAAGCCACATCTGCTAACTGAGAAGGGTAAATTCCAAATGCAGCATCTAACTTTCGTAACATTCTTCTTACATCTGATACACTTTGCCCAACGAAGGTCGTGTTTACCATCATATTCTCAGGGGCCTTAGGGTCTCCATCAGTGTAGTGCCCATAAGCTTGATAAATTCTTTCTCGAAACTCTAATGGGATCCTCACTGAGCTTTTTTGGTATCTCCAGAATTTTGTTTTAGCTCTTTTGTTTAGCTACCTGCTAAGATACACTTTCTGTATTGCTCTAGGTGTGGCATGTCTCCGTTTTTAGGATCCCAGTGAGGCTCACTGGTAGGAACTGCCTGATTTTCTTCTGGAGTTCCATCTAGGTCCACTAGATGAAGCTGGCACGCTTCCTCTCTAGCTTTGTCAATGACCATCCTCCTTTTAATCTCAGTCACCATCAAATTCATAAGGGTGTGAATGTCCATCTGAGAGTGATGGTGAATGGCAAAGACAGAAGTGAAAAGTTGTCAGGCGGTGTGGGTCCTCTCAGGAAAGGGGGTTACGGTTTTTCCAGTTAAATTTGAAGTTGAGAATGGATTGTGCATCCATAGATATTCGGTTGGCCTTTTGCCTTAAAGCCGTCTATGGAATATCCGCTCAAGAGACATTGCCCCATTTTGAAAGTGGCTCCCGGTTCAAACTGAGTGCCCTGTGGGGCCTTAGATGGTGATACGAAACTAAATGCCTGTGCCCCAGGGATTAACATAGAAACTTCTAATCTTTCCCCACAAGTAGGGAAAAGATGAAGATGTGAAAGTAGTGAGTAGATCTGCGGCATGGAAGCAATCTGAACAGTTACCTGGTCAGGTAGGGGAGCCATATTGGCCAGAGTGGGATTTAAGGTGTGACATAACATGCCCTCACTCTCATTTTCTCCCGCTCCCTTTCATACAACAGATTTTCTCTTGGGTTTCCTTTCAGACTGCTGCACTGTAGGCTGGCAGTCATCTGACTCCTTTTCCTCTTGATGTAATAGCATAAATGCTGTGCATAGGGAATCTCACCCTTTCCCCTTGCCCTTGCACAAAACAATTCCAATTGCAAGACTGTATAGTAACTGAGTGAGTCCTTCAGGTGTCATCGGTTTTCTGATCCTAATATATGTTGGAGCCACACATTGTCGTAATAGAATATCATCTCTTTCTTAGTCATAGGCTCACAGCTATATTTTGCCCACGTATTTAAGATAACCCCCCAAAAGGCTTTCCTTAGGAACAGATGGAGTATTTCCCATATTTAAAAGTTCAAGAACAACAAAGCACCAAAAGCACAAACAAATCCCAACACTAAAATCACACATTCCAACAAGAATGAACAGAGTAGAAGGAAACAAACTGGTTTCAAGTCGGGTAGAGTCCAACAAGTGCCCTCTCCAACAGGGTCTCTAAAAGGCAGAACAAATTGGCTGGACTGGTGGAGGAAAACCCCAACTGTGTGGGGGAGGGTGTTCCCTGTTGTCTACCGAGGGCGACTCACGCTACTGGATGGTCAAGTTCTTCAGTTCCTAGAAGTCTGTGGATTCCTTGCTGCAAGCGTTTGGTGCCTCTTCAGGGGATATTAAAGGGGAAGATTCTCAGAACAAGTGGTGCCTGCAGCTGCGAGGGCCTTACCCTAAAATTGTGCAACCTGCCTGCTGGCCTCTAGCAGCAAGGCCTTGACTGGCGTCGCTAAAGTTTGTGATCAAGTCCAAGCTCCTACTTCCCGTCCCACACAGGTCAATCCATAGAGCGATGCGATGTTGGGGAAAGGAATAGCGACTTTATCCGCAAAGGCAATCAACTGCAGAAGACGGTGGTCAAATGGCCTCAAGAACCCTCTGGTCTGGCTTGGATGCTAGTGTCTATTATGGAGCAGAGTGGAAGGTGAGGCAATAAAGTTAAAACAAACAAACAAAACCAGTAAGTTGTTGCAAATATTTCCTTGTTCTCACCAGACTCGGGAGGGGATATGAAAATCTCTTCTTTCTAGCATCCATTCACAGCAGGGCTGGGTCAGGGTGTTTCTTTGGAAGTTAAACAAAGGTATTTTTTCACCTTAAGCCCTCAGGTCTGAGAGGCAATGTTCCTGAAGAAAGGCTTTTATGTATATTTTAATCCTTAGGCAACATCCCTTTAGTGATAAATTTATAATGAAGCTGAGTGAGTGAGTGAAGTCACTCAGTCATGTCCGACTCTTTGCGACTCCATGGACTATAGCCTACCAGGCTCCTCTGTCCATGGGATTCTAATAGAATGCAAAGGTTAAAGTGTTTAGTCACTAAGTCTTGTCTGAGTCTTTTGTGATCTCTTGGAATGTAATGCTCCACGCTATTCTGTCCTTGGGATTTCCTAGGTAAGAATACTGGAATGAGTTGCCGTTTCAGGGCATCCTCGCCATCCAGGGATTGAACCCGCGGTCTCCTGGTTTGGCTGGTGGGTTCTTTACCACTGAGGAATGTGGGTTCAAAGGTTAAAGTAAACGAAATATGTTTAAAACGGAGTCAGATTTGTTCTTTCCTGTTGTGTGTGGTAAGATTCAAAATTTGTCTCCCACCTGCATCTAAGAATACTTATGAAGGCGAAAAAGAAAGGAACTCCAAAACTTGCCTGCTACTTAACACTTTCACATTGTTATACTTTATTGTGTAAATATATGGAAAAGGAGGCTAGGTTTGTTGCAAGGAAGAGCCAGTTCTGACTCTTTTCGGAACTGTTTCTTTGACTTGATTTGTGTTGCTTTTGTTATTATAATCATATATAATGGTCTGCCTCGGAGAACCCTGCCCCTGTGCCTGACTGTCAAACTCAGGTGCCTTTGTTCAGCTCACAGAGAAATAATCTGATGCTGCCTACTTGTGAATGGCTGCAAGAAAGAAGAAATGAACACAGCCCTTCCACAAGGTGGCCATTCCTAAAGATGCTTTGCAAGACTGATGGCCCTTTTTACTTTACTTCCTCAACAGCCCCCCATCTCTGTTCTAGAAAAGAATGTGGCATCCAGATCCAGATAAGATGGTTCTTTTGAAGTATTAATCTGCCACCTTCTCGTCAGCTAGCTTTCAGAATAAAGTCCTATTCTTTGCCTCAACACAATGTCTCTCGGTTAATTGGTCTGTTGTGCAGGGAGTAGAGCGAGTTCGAACTCAGTGACGTATGTCTCAATTACAAATTGACACTTGCCATGGGTGCTTGCCGTCTAACTCTACAAGGATTAAATCATGTGCTGCTGCAGCTGCTGACCTTCAACACCCCCTGAAGGGAGTTCAGGGTGGAGTGCAGAAATGAAGCAATCTGTGCTCCAGGAAAACTGGTAGGACAGGTCTTCCAACAGTTAGCTATTATTAGGAGGTGATTTTATGAACCCAATTCTAGTATCTCCTCAAATCTAGAACAGCACTATAATCCTTCACAGTGATGACTGCTCTTCATGACTAACAGAAGCTTCACGAGACTAAGAGAAACTTTCTGTAAAAAAAGAAGCTGAACTTGATTGCATGTACTTCCCCATTACCAAAATCATATATAAACTGACCTTCTCCCCTAACTCTTTGGAGCAGTTTCTCAGAGCTATCTCAGGCTGCAGTCCTCATTTTGTGCCAAATAAAACAACTCGCAACTCTCATGTGGATTTTTTCTAAGTCGACATATGGAAGAACCAGATGTGACTCTTGACCTACAAAAATTCAAGTTATTCACATACATACACACATTCCTCAGAATCTCTCAAATCTACTACTTGTTCTTTCCTGAAAGCTCCTTAAGGCCTGTCTTAACTGCCTGAATCTTCTGTATTGTAATGCGGAGTGGTAGAAAAGGAAGGCAGGAATGGATACTTTTTGTATATACTTTTGCAAAATAGATAGTACTAAGTATATCTGTAAAATAGGATAGCTTATTCAGTCAGCTGGGGCTGGGGGAGGAGATAAAATGTCATATTTAAACCATTCAGACTGGCCCCTCTCAAAACAGATGTTTCCGTTTTATGAAGACTTGAGGGAGTAAATGACCAGATTAAGTGATTAGCAACTTGCTTTTAAATGTTTTGTGGAAAGTTTTACTTTCGCTTTAGGTTAGAAGGATTCGTTAACAAAACAAACTATTTGTTACACACAAATAAACAATTTGAATTTATAACAGAGATCATTTGACTTAATTCTTAAAAGAAACAGAAACAATAGAGAGAAGTAACAGCATATATATCATCAAAAGGGGACGACCTACATCCACACTTGGACAGCATTGGGAAGTCCCAAATGACAGCAATCTGGAGTTCAGTTGGGAAAGGGTCCCAGGTGATGCGTTCGTTTTACTCGTGAGACTTCAAATACAGCTTTGGAGGCTCGCACTTGCCAACAAAGGTCCTTCTAGTCAAAGCCATGGTTTTTCCAGTAGTCATGTATGGATGTGAGAGCTGGACCATAAAGAAAGCTGAGCACGGAAGAATTGATGCTTTTGAACTATGGTGTTGGAGAAGACTCTTGAGAGTCCCTTGGACGGCAAGGAGATCTAACCAGTCCATCCTAAAGGAAATCAGTCCTGAATATTCATTGGAAGGACTGATGCTGCAGTTGAAGCTCCAGTACTTTGGCCACCTGATGCGAAGAACTGACTCATTGTGTCAGGGTAGTGTATAATTTCCTTGGTTCTGTCTTGAAGGCAACAAAGATTTGACAGGATGGACCAGTGTTTCAGCTCAGTTACAACTAAGTTTTATTTGGGGAGCAAATTACAATACACTCTTGAGGCATGACAGCAGGCCTACCCCAAAGGAGAGACTTCAATGCGTCTTGGCTTCCTCTTTTTATAAGTTTTGTCTCCTTCCCTCTAAGCCTGCCCTGTGTAAACTGGGCTAGCCAAGAGGGCTGTTTGTTTCACCAGAGGTTCTCACTCCGGTCCATAGATTTTCTTTGTTTCATTTTTGCAGGCTTTTTCCTTTGTCTTCTAGCCACCATCATTTTGGACTCCTTTTTCCTATTTTAACTAGCTAACATTTGGAGAAAATCTTGATGCTGGGAAAGGCGGGAGGAGAAGGGGACGACAGAAGATGAGATGGTTGGATGGCATCACCTACTTGATGGACATGAGTTTGAGCAAGCTCTGGGAGTTGGTGATGGACAGGGAAGCTTGGTGTCTTCTGGCTTCTGGGGTCTTCTGGTGTCTCCTGGGCTGCAGTCCATGGGGTCGTAAAGAGTTGGACGCGACTGAGTGACAGAACTGAACTGAACTTGTAATCCCAGGCTGCAAAAAAGCGGCTCTGGTTTTATTTTTACATTATTATAATGCTTTTTGTTTTATCTTGCCAGTCATAGGTTAAACCCCAGGCACGGTTGGCCAGACCTCCAGGGGCTCAAGGATTTCAAGACCTGCTCCCTTTCTTATCTACAGTGTTCCCTAATTTGCTGTGCTTGCAGGTAGGCTCGGAATCCCAGCAAAGTCCAGGCAGGTTAGAAACTATTCAGAAGCCTGCTATCCTGCTATCCCGCTTCTGAAGCTTGAGTAAGACTGCTTCTATTTAAATTTCCCTACTACCTAGACCATTCAGGTATGACCTAAATCAAATCCCTTATGATTATACAATGGAAGTGAGAAATAGATTAAGGGCCTAGATCTGATAGATAGAGTGCCTGATGAACTATGGAATGAGGTTCATGACATTGTACAGGAGACAGGGATCAAGACCATCCCCATGAAAAAGAAATGCAAACAAGCAAAATGGCTGTCTGGGGAGGACTTACAAATAGCTGTGAAAAGAAGAGAGGCGAAAAGCAAAGGAGAAAAGGAAAGATATAAGCATCTGAATGCAGAGTTCCAAAGAATAGCAAGAAGAGATAAGAAAGCCTTCTTCAGAGGTCAATGCAAAGAACTAGAGGAAAAGAACAGAATGGGAAAGACTAAAGATCTCTTCAAGAAAATTAGAGATACCAAGGGAATATTTAATACAAAGATGGGCTTGATAAAGGACAGAAATGGTCTGGACCTAACAGAAGCAGAAGATATTAAGAAGAGGTGGCTATAATACACAGAACTGTACAAAAAAGATCTTCATGACCCAGATAATCACAATGGTGTGATCATTCATCTAGAGCCAGACATCCTGGAATGTGAAGTCAA
>SJYV01033663.1:115126-132301 GCA_006410875.1 Neotragus pygmaeus
CTGTGAAGAAAGCTGAGCGCCAAAGAATGGATGCTTTTGAACTGTGGTGTTGGAGAAGACTCTTGAGAGTCCCTTGGACTGCAAGGAGATCCAACCAGTCCATTCTAAAGGAGATCAGCCCTGGGCGTTCTTTGGAAGGAGTGATGCTAAAGCTGAAACTCCAGTACTTTGGCCACCTCATGCGAAGAGTTGACTCATTGGAAAAGACTCTGATGCTGGAGGGATTGAGGGCAGGAGGAGAATTGGGACAGTGGATGAGGTGGCTGGATGGCATCACTGACTCGATGGACGTGAGTTTGGGTGAACTCTCGGAGTTGGTGATGGACAGGGAGACCTGGCGTGCTGCGATTCATGGGGTCGTAAAGAGTCAGACACAACTGAGCGACTGAACTGAACTGAACTGGGGTGGGATTGTTAAGGCTTTTGTGCTTTTGAGAATGCCCGAGTTAACTTCAGCTCTCCCACAGTGTACCCCAGCCCAAGACCAGCTGGCTGAAACAGAAAGGGCCACCAAAATTGAAAAGGGCTGGTGGGAACTGCTGGATGGCAGATTGCTAGTTCCCGAGATATTCGCCTCTTCATTAGTGTCTCAGGTACCTCAGGCTACCCACTTGGGATGTGACAAAATAGAATTAATTCGGAAATATTTTTAAATACCACAGCTTTCTTCCTTGTAAAATGGAATCCCAGAACTGTTCTGCTTGCTCATAGGTCAATGCTGCCCCCGGACATAAGCAGAAATCTCCAGGAATACAATTAAAGGGTACTCTGCCTTTAATTGTCCCCTGGTGCCTCAGACAGTAAAGCGTCTGTCTATCAATGTGGGAGAACTGGATTCGATTCCTGGGTCGGGAAGATTCCCTGAAGAAGGAAATGGCAACCCACTCCAGTACTCTTGCCTAGAACATCCTATGGATGGAGGAGCCTGGTGCAGGCTACTGTCCATGGGATCGCAAAGAGTCGGACACGACTGAGTGATTTCACTTCACTGCCCTTTGAACATTTAGAAGTGGAATTTCCTGAAATGAAACCCTACTAGTTTTATCATTATTTACTAGTTGTGGTGCGTAACTTTTCAGGTTGGGTAGAGGCGTTCCCCACCTGAACCAAAAAAGCAAATGAAGTGGCTCATTGTCTGATTCGAGAAATAATCCCCAGATTTGGGTTCCTAACCAGAATAGGATCAGACAATGGGCCTGCTTTTGTAGCCGATTTAATTCAACATGTATGTAAACCTCTAAATGTCAAATGGAAATTACATACAGCATATAGGCCCCAGAGTTCCAGAATGGTGGAAGGAACTAACTGAACCCTAAAAGATACACTTTCAAAATGGATCATAAAGACTGACTATTCATGGATGGACTTACTTCCAGTGGCCTTGCTCAAATTAAGAATGACCCTGTGTTCCCATGGTTATTCTCCTTATGAAACTGTCTATGGAAGACCCCCTCCCATAGTAAGACAGATGTTGGCAAATTTGCCATGTAAGAGGGGAATGGGATTTCACAGAAGATGGAAAAATTAGATAAAGTGATAAACCAGGTAACTAAGTTTGTCCAAGAATGGGTGTCATTCCCCCTTGGGGAGCAGATCATGAATTTGTGCCCGGTGATCAAGTGTGGGTCAAGGACTGGAAGCATGACTTCTTGGCCCCACATTGGAAAGGTCCATATACTGTTGTTACTAACTACACCTACAGCAGTTAAAGTTGCAGGTGTCACTCCCTGGATCCATCACACGAGGGTGAAGAGACATACCACACAGACCTGGAGGACGCTGAGTGGACTATACAAAAGGACTCCGCTGATCTCTGTGAAACCAAGATCATCTTAAAAAGAAAAAATGAAGCTCCGCAATCAACTCCTACTACATGGACTTTCTGGTACCCTGGGACTAACCATAATTTCAGCACAAGACAACGTTTTCATTTCATGGGCACATTCCTACGCTGACTTCCATAATAGATCTAACTGCTGGGTATGCGGAGCTACGCCCATGTCTGTCATGGATGGACTCCCAGGGTGGGTGTCACCTCTACGAAGGGGTGATATGCCTAGTTTATGTGACTATTTTCTTCAGATGAAACAACAAAAGTCGAGTGTGGAAACTGTCATTACAGCAGCCGCCACACATTGGTTCGACAAAAAGGCTGATAATCTGACAAAAGGCCATGGGATACATTTTAATTATATTCTTAGCTCAGAAAATGCTTATCAATATTATGTGACAGCCAATAAGTCCAAACAATAAAAAAAAATAACAGGTATTTTGACCAATTTTACCAGATATGAAATGAATATATGTGGATTACTCCAGAAAAGGGACAACTTGTTATGACAGCTGACATTTGCTGGGAACAGGATGTACACATTACTGGATATAATAACCAGACAATAGACAAAAAGGACTTGAAGCCAATGGGCTTTCTACGGACAGAACAGTGCTATAAGACCTATAAAGTTACTTATGATCCCAATCAATCCACCCAATGGCCTGGGACAGACTAGGGAGTCAACCCCGGAATCAGGTGGATCGCCCTAAACAGCACTCATTGTGCAGGACCAACCTGTGGCCATGGCTACCCCCAGGGTGGGTAGGAAGATGTACTTTAGATCTGGCTTTTGCCCATGGGAACATTAGGCCAGCAATACAGGAGCCCTTAAATGTACCCTCCCTACTGGCCAGATGGTGACGATCAGTTTTCCATTGGTATGATTATTTGGCTGCTACATTTCTTCCTTCATTGGGCACTACAGATATAATGATTAGAGTTGAAGCCCTAACTAATTTCACCCAAAGGGCCCTAAATGACAGCCTGAGGGCAATTCAAGCATTAAATACTGAACAAATACAAATGAGAAAGGCAGTAATTCAAAATAGAAGGGCTTTGGACATCTTGACCGCTGCTCAAGGAGAGACTTGTGCCATAATAAAGGTTGAGTGCTGTGTGTATATCCCAGTCTTGTCTGGAAACGTTACTGAGGCTCTGAGAGATACACAAGCTCATGTAAAACAAATGTCAGATGACTCAATACCTTTTTGGACTTCTGTTTTGTCATGGATTAAGGGTGATTGGTGGAAGACTGTCAATCGTTGTTACAGTTGCTCTGTTAATTTTGTTATGTGGATCTTGTATTCTCCAGTGTATTGTCCAATTTGTGTCGTTGAGATTGACTGCATTTAGCCAAGTACATGCCAGAAGACCTAATGTGCAGTATGTCCCTGTGAGTGATACTCACACTAGAAGCTGAGAGCATCAAGAGGGGGAAATGAAAGAGAGAAGCAGGTTGCCTTGACAGGACTGACTTCATTTTTAAAAGAAAAGGAACCCCATCTTACACTCTCGGCAAACTTTTGGACTGTATATCTGGGAGGCCATGGAGATAAAAAATACCAGTGGCTGAACAGATCTCCAGATGAATAAAAACCAGACCAGACAGACCCCGTACCTAGACCTCCCGAAGCCAGAAGGAGTGCAATGCCCACTATGTAATCAATCACTATCTTCTGTAATCTTAATAATACCTACTGATGTGGGCTAAACTCTATGTCCAGATAGCTTTAGAATGTGAATTTATGGCTAAAACCTGATTGTGTCTCTTACTAACATTGTCCAGAGTGGGTTTTAAAGAATCTGGGGATGTGGGCTTGGGCACGTACACTTTGGGGAAAAAGGCTGTCACAAAAATTGGTCGGGAACCCTGACTAAAGAGGAAACTCTGCCTCAGACCCGCCGGTATAATAAACTGCACTCCACTATGTGAGTTTGCTTTCTGGAGTGTTTGGCTACAACAGAGGGAAAATTAGTTTGTGATCTAACAGCAAATCTGTTGTTGGGGAGGGGGAAATTTCTCCTTCACTTCTTGAGTACCTGTGATTGCAAGATGTTAACAGGAGAAAAAGAAAGAAATTTAAATTCATGAGCATGGAAGTCCCATAGAAATGGGACCCAAGAAGTGGCCAAATCAGGCAGCTTTTATACTTTTTAGACAAAGAAACTTAGGTTCTAGGTGCCCAGATAGTGAAGAATCTAAATAGAGTTTAGGCTTGAGGTAGTAATTTAAAGAAGTAAGGTTTGTTTATATAACCTTAACCCAGAATATCTTTGGTACTAATGATGTCTTTCCATCAAATGCATGGAGTACACCTTTCACAAGACAGATTTCTTGCTTTTAGGGAGACAGAAGAGTCTAAGAGTGTCATTCTTGTAGTAGTAACCAGATTCTGCAGTAACTAATTCAACATAATCAGTATGCCACTGAGGCACATTTTGGGTACCCTGGACTCCAACACTGTGAAAACACAAATCCCAGGGAGAATAAAGCTCCCTGTCCAATCGGTGGCTTAAATCAAGGCTAAGTATACATTTGCCAGTAGATGTTTGTAACAGAAGCATAAATACAAATCATGCATTAACACAAATGCAAAACAGGTGCCAAATTTTAAAATAAAAGAAATAATTGTGGCAAGTTGAAACTTTTTAGACGATTTATTCACAAAATCAAATTTTAAATAAAGTAAAAAAGATTTTAACTAAGTGAAAAGGTCACAAGTGAAATTTTCAAAAATTAAGTCTAACATTTAGTTCTAAAACTTTTATTTGCAAAGGTAAATTACATTCTCAAAATTTAAATTTAAAAAACTCAAATTTCTAAATTAAATTTGGAAAATTAGTTAATACTCAAACTTAATTAAACTGAAATTTCAGTAAACTTCAAAAGTTGAGCCACCCTGCAACTGGAGTCTCACCCGAGTTCTTTGGGTAAAATGCTACTTTGACCGCTAGAATACAAAGAAACCTCCCCTCACTTCCAAAATAGTTCTCCAAAATTTCTGGAAGAGCATGCCTCATCCCTCTCCTTTTCCATTTCACCACGGAATTCTCTAGGGTAAATTACACTTGAAGGTCTACCTCGCCTTTGTCTGTTCAGCTCGGGAGTCAAAAGCTCTCAGGCTTTGTATCTCGCGGCTGACCCAAGGCCTACTTCCGCCTTCACCGATAGCTCCTGCGCTTTCGGGCACAGTCTTTGCTTTTCGTTTGATGTCACTTGAGCCGGCCCCGCCCACCCAACGCAGGCAGTCGCACATGAGTGCGTCAGAGTCGCGACGCTTTACGGCTGCCCTGGTTTACGTATCTGCAGGCATGGAGGCAGAGAGTTTGGTGCCGGGCGCCGCGGAGCTGAGCCCTCTGGAAGGGAGTGACCAGAAATTAGAGGCAGAGGAGGAACTGGAGGAATCTGAAGAGGCGGCTGGTGGCAGCAAGAAACGGGTAGTGCCGGGCATTGTGTACCTGGGCCACATCCCGCCCCGCTTTAGGCCTTTACACGTACGGAACCTTCTCAGCGCCTACGGGGAGGTCGGGCGTGTTTTTTTCCAAACTGAGGGTAAGTGCTCAGGCTTTGATGGTGAGGGAAGAGGGATGGTACTCGCTGGCACTGAATACACAGTGCGTGTTTTGTTGCCTCAGCTGCGCTTGGAGGCGCTGACGGAGCCGGGGACCTGCCTCTGTTTTCTTTGGTAAGTAGGTGACGCGCACGTTTCTTAGAAGGTTGAAATGGAATGTGGTTAGCTTTGTATACCTGCTGCTGCTGCTGCTAAGTCGCTTCAGTCGTGTCCAACTCTGTGCGACCCCATAGACGGCAGCCCACCAAGCTTCCCCATCCCTGGGATTCTCCAGGCAAGAACACTGGGGTGGGTTGACATTTCCTTCTCCAATGCATGAAAGTAAAAAGTGAAAGCGAAAGTGAAGTCGTGTCTGACTCTTAGCGACCCCATGGACTGCAGCCTAACAGGCTCCTCCGTCCATGGATTTTCCAGGCAAGAGTACTGGAGTGGGGTGCCATTGCTGAGCCTAAATTTTTCACCAGTTTTTGGATTCTAATCTCGGCTCCGCCCACCCTACTTTCTTGAGGCGAATTTGCCAGTTTGTTAAATGAGTACGGCCTGAATTAAAATCTCAGTGACTTTTCCAGAAAACGGAACGTATCTCTTTGTCGTGTCGAGAGACGACAGGTCTCCTAGGTCAAGAGACAGTATATGATAGAACGCACCCAACTCCCATTCAGTCACTAATTGGGGTTGGGGGCTTGTGCAGATTTTGAACGGAACGATTAGGGCAGACCTAATGATAAAAGAATTAACATTTGAGGAAAAGGTTACGTTTAGATGAGGGGTAAAGTGTGGACTATGCAGTTAGCCACTTCTGGGCAAAGACAAGGTGGGATCCTGGCCTGCGGGGAGGCCTGGAGATTTGGTGAGTGGGAGGTGCTGTTGAGTGGATGCTGTATGGGCCTCTTTGACCACTGCTTTGTCTTGGACTCCAGACGGGTTCGTTAGGCGCAAGAAGAAGGCAGCAGCTGCCGCCGCCGCCGGAGGGAAAAAGCGGTCCAAGTACAGCAAGGACTACACGGAGGGCTGGGTGGAGTTCCGGGACAAGCGAGTAGCCAAGCGTGTGGCGGCCAGTCTTCACAACACGCCCATGGGCTCCCGCAGGCGCAGCCCCTTCCGTTATGACCTGTGGAACCTCAAGGTGAGGGAATTGGCTTGTCTGCCGCACCACTCACCCTCTCGCCTTCGCGGCCACAGCCCACGCACCCCTTCCATCAACTCCCCATCTGTGATCTGCCCGACTCAGATCTTTTCTTGTTTTCCTGTCCACAGTACCTGCACCGTTTTACTTGGTCCCACCTTAGCGAACATCTTGCTTTTGAGCGCCAGGTGCGCAGGCAGCGTCTGAGGGCTGAGGTTGCCCAGGCCAAGCGTGAGACTGACTTCTATCTTCGAAGTGTGGAGCGCGGACAGCGTTTTCTTGCGGCTGATGGGGACTCTACCCGCCCGAATGGTTCCTGGGCTTTTGCCCAACGTCCTACTGAGCAGGAGCTGAGGGCCCGGAAGGCAGCTCGGCCAGGGGGACGTGAACGAGCTCGCCTGGCTAACGCTCAGGACCAGGCCCGCTCCAACCAAGGACTTCTTGCCAAGATCTTTGGAGCCCCTACACCCTCAGAGAGCAGGGGGGACTCCTCACCGGTCAGGAACTTTTGAGGGTCAGAGAGGCCCCTTCCACCTCCTAGCCCAGCCCAGCGTCCTGTCTACCTTATAATGACTACCCAGGCGGACATTTTATTGTGTTTCTCAAATCAGGAGTCTGGTGAGTTCCTCAGAAGTTTTGTAGGCCTCTCCTCTTCCTCCTCCCAGCTCCTGTACATGCCTGGCTGAGGCACTTAGTTCTTACTAGCATGATTATGCTAGTCTGCTCATGTCTGTTTTACCTTGTTCAGTTCTTGGCTTCCTGGAGCCTTCTGCCCACTGGGACCCTTTAAAAGTCCTATTTTCTGGCCCCAGAAATGGCCTTTACCTTGAATTAGAGTGATAATGGCTAGTCCAGACAGCTGTTTACCAACCACATTATTGGGCAGCAGCAGCATCCTTTTTATTTAGAAAAGATTAATAGGGACAGGGGTTAATGGGCTAGAGTGGCTTGGGAGCCACCTTCAAAATGTATTTATAGAATAGAAAAATGTATATGAAAATATATATTTTTAAACATGCCTTTATAGTTTATGGTGTGGGGGGTGGAGATGGTCATTGAATAAATTCCAACTTCTGTGTGTTGGACAGAATTCACCCACCTTCGCTCCATCTCCTGGACACAGGATACCTCCCTCCGTTTTAACCTGGATAGTTTTCCATCTAATCAATTTCTTAGGCCTTGTTGTTTACATTATATTTAATTTAACATTTACTAAGTCACTATATGAGGACACATGGCCCTTGGTGTAAGTCTTATGGACTGCTAAAAAAGACAGATGTTTAAGAAATAAATGTATAGAAATACTATAGGCATCATGCCAGATTCATATAAGGCGTAGAGTGAGGCCATGGGAAGGCCTGATTGATTCTATCTGGGAAAGTAAGCAACATCCTGAAGAGTGAACCAAACTCTGAAAGAGCCTGATATACTCCTGTCATTGCAAACAAAACTCCATGGATAGCGTGTTGGGTTCAGACAGTTGTAAAGGTAGGCAAAGCCTAGGAGGTAGTTGTGCACACATGATGTCCTTATGGTGCATTTATACATTTTGTTTACGCTTAGACAAGGGAAGGTTCACAAACAACATGCAAAGTAGCTCTGGAGGTGGTAGAATGCATGTAAGCCACTGAGGGAAGCTGAAAACAGATGTAAACAAGAAACTGAAAAATATCTACACACAGCCTCCTAATAGACTAAAATTCTGGCTTTTAAACTTACAGGAAGTGTTAGAGCAATAATAGTCATTTGAGTTTTGCTTGCACCATTTATTTGCTTAAGTTCTTTTTGTTCTTTCTGCTTAACTGTCATCAATATAATTATCATTGTGTTCTTTGGGTCAAGTGGATTCACCTACTTTGGCTCTAAATCACCAAGGTTTGTTCAGATCTCAACTTGATAAGCGCAGTTTATTTGGGAGAAGAGAAATGAATTATGATATGTTAGGTGTAACATTTTTCACAATCCTCAAAATCAGCACACAGACACATCTGTGTTCATTTCATGTGGGTTTGTTCCATGTGGACTCTTCATGATGTCTTCCACGTGAACCAGGAAGATCCAGTTTCAGAATCTGACAAGCTGTCATATTCATTTATTCAAAGTTCTGAGTGTCTGTTGCCACTTCTACATAGAGAATACCAAGATGAAGAAACTTAAGTTACTAACAGTAAAACACATAGAGCTTAATTTTTTGAATGAATGAACTTGTGTTTCCAGATTAATGTTATATATAAGGATTTTCAAAGTCAGCATTTCGGTCTCAAGTTTAAACAGTTTTGCATGTAGAGCTCACACCTATGGGTGGGTAAGTCACAAGTGGAGTGAAAAATGAAAATAAGAATAGGTGGAAGGAAATGAATTTCCCAGGAACTATAATTGTGATTCCCTCACTTCTAAGCCCTTTGAAAGGAAAATACCTATTTTATATGTACAGTTTTGTCCCCATTTGACCAATGCTTAAGTTTTTTATATGAGTTAACTTGTTTAATACACAAGCATACAAAATCATATCATCTCCACATTTCCATTATTAAAATTAGGCTCATATATGACACAAGTTGCTCCTTAATGTGTTTTATTACCAGCATCTTCCCCAGTTGCTTTTCTTAGGTGTATATGGTAAGTGTTTAGTGCATGAACATCATGTGACATAGTGAAGAGTTACTGCAAATATGAATGGATTAATCTAATACCAAGTGTTGCAAACTGGGTGGTTTAGCTCTCAACCATCCCGTATATGATTAGACTATTAGACTAAATTACGAACCTATTGTTGCAATGAATTCTTTGAATCAACTTAGTTACACACCATCCAAGAAGCTAGGACCCTGCATTTGCAAAAAATGATAAATTGGTAAAAGGAGGAATGGGATCCTGCTTAAGAGAGTAGTAGAAGGGCTCTTGATAGGTGTGTCCAGGCATGTGAAATTCCTGAAAATGTCCAAAAGTCACAAAACACTCTTCCTCAGTTTACTTTTCCATTGTTCTTCATATCTCTGGAAGTAGTCTTGTAACATAATACTGTAGAGTTGAAAGGGGAAAAACCCTTTATCTAAGCCTCAGGAATGTGCCGCTTCCCTAAGAGAGTTAATGTTTCAGTGGATTGCTTGAGGTCCCTGACTTAAAATGGTGCAGTGTTTAATTTTTCAACCTCAGTGCAAAGGTGGTGCACATTCAGTAGAAACTACTTCCAGTTTTGAATTTTGATCTTTTCCATGGCTTGTGCTAGTGATAAGTGGTGTGATACTCTCCTGGAGCTGGGCAGCCATTCAATCATAAGGGTAAATGATTACTTTTCATTCTCAGTACAGTATTCAATAAATAATATGAGATAATCAACACAGTTATGAAATAGGCTTTAGGTTAGATTTTGCCCAACTAATGAAAGTGTTCTGAGCACATTTAGGGTAGAGTTGGTAAATCATCTGCCTGCAAGGCAGGAGACCTGGGTTCGATTCCTGGGGCAGGAAGATCCCCTGGAAAAGGAGATGGCAACTCACTCCAGTATTCTTGCCTGGAGAATCCCATGGACAGAGGAGCCTAGTCTGATAGACTTGGCAACTAAACCACCACCACCAGGCTACATTATGTTCAGTAAGTTAGATATATTGAGTGCATTTTCGAATTCCACATGCTTTCAACTTAGATGGGTTTATTTGATTTGACCCTATCCTCAGCAGAGGAAGATCTATGTTAATGAGATTTCCCAACCTTTAAGAGGGAGTCCCACCTTCAATTCCTAGCAGAAGCGGTAATTTTCTTCATTTTTGGTAAATGTGTCCACCATTCTCACACCCACACAAAGCTGCTGCTGCTGCTGCTGCTAAGTCACTTCAGTCATGTCCGACTCTGTGCGATCCCATAGACGGCAGCCCACCAGGCTCCTCTGTCCCTGAGATTCTCCAGGTAAGAATCCTGGAGTGGGTTGCCAATTCCTTCACACACAAAGCGATCTGAGTAATAAACTCAGCCAGGGGGAATGAGATGGAAAGGAACCGGTTAAAGTGTTTGCTTTTCTAGGCCCTTTTTTTTTTTTAAATATGTTAAAATGCGGAATACCTCTGAGACTTGAACTAAGCATCTGTGAACAGCAGTATAAAGTGTTTTGGCTTTCCCTTTCCTCAGCCTCCCTTCTCAGGCTTGAAATCAACTCAGAAGGATGCAAAAGAACTTACAAAGGAGCCAGGCACAGCCACAAACACCAGTTGTGTCCCAGGATACTGCAGGATAGGGGAGGGAGTGGTTGGAATTACCCCGGAAACCACAGGGGAAGGATAAAAGGGGAGGCAAGGACAAGAAAATGTATTTGAGAAGCACATCTTGTGGAGAAGGGCTTCAGTGGGTGAGGGCTTCGGTGGGTGGCAGCTTCCACGGCAAAGACCAGGCAGTGACCCAGGACTGGTCTCAAGGGACCTGAGAATAACCGGGACTCTTGTCAGTTCCTGCCTACTCATCCCACCCATGAGCTACTGTGTGTGATTGAGTTAAAGGTCTATATTTTAAATATATTTTAATATATTTATATACTATATGTATATATATAAAGAGAAAATAAACAACCTAATGAAAAATGTGCACTTTTAGGTACATTTTATTGATACTATGGCACCCATTTCTCAGGAAATCAGTAAGTTAAAGGTGTCTGCTGGTGCATGAGAGACCAATCTGGAGAGACACAAATATTTTCATGCCCCTCTGCTTTATACAGGGACAGGTGTATGACTTATGGGGACCTCAGTGAGGGAATCTAGAGATACAGAGAGAGACGGAAGGACACAGTACAAATCAGTACAAATGACAGACATGGAGAGAGAGGGAGGCAGAGAAACAGATGAAAACTATATTGAAGTCAAGATCACATGTGACTTTAGAAGAGGATCCACAGGCGCCTTTTCTAAAGGAGGCACTTCAGAAAGGCCTACGATGACAGAGATCTTCTGAAATATGAGATCATCAAGGAAGGATGAAGTTTAACTTGGATTGGTTGAGAAATCCAGAGCCCAAAGTTGTCCTGTGAGAACCTGAAGAATCCTAGGAGCAGAAGCAAATGATCCCAAAAGGAAGATTCCTGATCCAGATCTTCTTTGAAAAAGGTTCCTGACTGGCAGACTTTCTGAATCTTCAGGAAGCTTCAGGAGTTTTTAATACAGCTTAAATTGATAAAGTACATGATCCATCATCTTTAGAAATAAAGCCCAATAGAAATCCCATGAAGATGTTCTCAATTTAGGAGCATCTCTCCCACATGAAAGCAGAGCTGGCTTGAACATAGTTCTGCTATTTCACAACCAGAGTGCTAAACATTCTCAAGAATCACAGGGACATTTCATGGTCCAAAGACTTCCATTTGCTACCCCTTCTTTGGAAAATATACACTGGATATTCTCCAAAAGTTTGTTCCCTCAGGTGATTTCCTGGACTCAACACATTCTCTGTTTATGATGATGAATTATTGTCCCTTGACCAGTGGATTTCTGCATATATTTGAAAACTTTGAAAATAAAAGTGATCCATCCTTAGGGTTAATTGAACCTTAAAATAAAAAATTCATTCCAAAGGTCTGGAAACAGCCAGGAGTCTTTGTTCCCTAACATAAAGTAATTCTCAATTACTTCACTTAGTTAAGTGTGTAAAATCCTCTGCTGCTGCTGCTAAGTCACTTCAGTCGTGTCCGACTCTGTGCGACCCCATAGACGGCAGCCCACCAGGTTCCTCCATCCCTGGGATTCTCCAGGCAGGAACACTGGAGTGGGTTGCCATTTCCTTCTCCAAGGCATGAAAGGGTTAAGTGGTTATAAAATTAGATCAAATGGAGGCTTGATTGAATTTTAAATCTTAGTGTTTTGGCATGTCTAAATATTAATCCCATGTTACATTATGTCCATTACATCCCCATAGAGATAGTATAAATGTAGAATTTATTGTTAACTAGTCTTCTATAAAGAAACTTTAAGTTGGAGTCTGATATGAACAGTTCATTGGAGAAATTTAGAAATGCAAGGATCATGTTTCTAGGTCATAAATATTATTTACTATAATTCATTGACAGATGTGAGAGTAGCTTGATGTTCACCTAATATATTTTAGTTGGTTTTAAAAGTCATCAAAAATGGCATGATAAATTAGGGTGTAGAAGAAACCCTGAGAATCACGGTGTAAAGGGATAAGCAGAAAATCCCTAAGTTCTCAGTAACTGAGACAAGTCTAGATGCTCAGATCTGAAGCCCAAGGGAATAAAAGAATAGTTAGAAGACATATGAAATAATTCTATTCAACTTACTTCACAGAAAATATGTAAAGGCATAATGTTACCCATGTAATAAAGTTTGGAAATAACAGTTTTAAAAATCTTTTCAGTAGGGTAACCTAGAATAGGAAAACTCGTACAAGCATGTGAGTTTAGCATAAAAATATATGATATGAATCTCATAGGTCCCAATCGTGTGTTGCACGTTGGGGATGCTTGGGCTGTGATTCTGAAAAACACATTTCCCCTTTGCTGACTGGTTTTCTGTTAGATTCTGTCACTAGAGGGACTGTTCTCTGGTACTTTCTGTATTCTAGGGCAACAGCTGTCCACTCTGCGTTGACAAAACATTTGTTCCATTTTCCAGATTTTATGAAACACCTGTAGATCCAGGTTTATTGTATCCTCAGAGATCAGATATCACCTGGAGGATGATGGAGGATGAAGAAATGGATCAGAAATTCAGGACAATCACAGGTCATGGTGGTGGATTTTTGGTTAAATTGACACATTTTCAAGCAAGTGCACAGACGGGCCTAGGAGAAGGTTCAGGAGGGTGACCAAAGTCATCAAGCAGAGAAAATTTGACACATCAGGACTCAAAGGGCATCCAGCTACTTTCCCAACAGCTTGCTAGAGATTTGTCAAATTTACTAGTATTTCTAGAGGACCAATTTTTTATTTTGTTCATTTTCCTGCCGTCTATGGGGTCACGTAGAGTCGGACACGACTGAAGTGACTTAGCAGCAGCAGCTATTATATTTTAATTATTTTTCACTCTCTTAGTGTTACTTTTTCCTTTCTTCTACTGTTTCGGTTTGATTTTTTTCTTTTTTCCATCTGATTAATGTGGAAACAGATCCCTGACTTTTAAATTTCTCATTTCAGGACATCCCTGATGGTCCAGTGGCTAAGACTCCAGTCTCCCACTGCAGCAGACCTGGGTTTGATCTCTGGTCAGGGAACTAGAACCCACATGCTACAAGTAAGAGTTTGCATGCTGTGACTAAGAACTGGCACAGCCAAATAAATTTTAAAAATAAATAAATTTCTCTCAGAGCTCTGTGTTTTCCTTCGTACAATTTTGTATGCGTATTTTCTCTTGTGGATTTTATTATGTTATCCTTCTATTATCTTATAGTTTAAATATTTTCATTCTCACTTGACTTATTCCTTGACCCATGGGTTATTTTTTATTTCTGAATATCTGTAAATTTTTGCTATGTTTGTTGTTGATTTCTAATTTGATATTTTATGAAATTTCAATTTTAAATTTACAGATACTCATTTGATGGCTTAGCACATGGTCTATTTTGGTGGCTATTTTATTTGCATTTGACAAGAATGTTTTCAAAGAGCCATTCTTGTGCTTTGTTAATTATCTCCCACTGTATGTTTGTTTTCTCTGTGCATCCCTTTTTGTTTTGGTTGTGTTTCCTTTGAGTTTGAGTTCATCTTCTTTTGCTCAGTTTTTTTTTTGAGATGGAAGATTAGTCTACATATTTTCAGGCATTCTTATGTTCTGAAGTGCATTCACATCTATAAAATTTCCTTTCCCTTTTGCAGCATCCACAAATTTTAATATGTGCCTATATAATTGAGTAAAAATATTTATTCTTTATTGTGGTTTCTATCTTGGCATGTGTTATTTAGAAGTATGTTCCATAATTTCCAAGCAGGTATAGATTATCTGATTACCTTTTTATTATTGATTTCTAGTATAATGCACTGTAACCAATAGCAAAGTGAATGATTCTGGTCCTTTGAAGCGAGGCTTCAATTATGACCCAACATACTGTCCATTTTAGTATATTTTCAGTGTAACCACTTTAAAAAAAAAATCAACATGTTGTACATTACCTCCTCAGGACTTACTTTTTGACCATCGTTACCTATGTCAGCAAATTTGGAAAACTTAGCAGTGGCCACAGGACTAAAAAAGGTCAGTTTTCATTCCAGTCCCAAAGAAGGGGAAAGCCAAAGACTACTGCACAACTGTGTTCATTTCACGTGCTAGTAAGGTTATGCTGAAAATCCTTCAAGCTAGGTTTCAGCAGTACGTGCACCGAGAACATCCAGATGTATAAGCGGGATTTAGCAGAGGTAGAGTAACCAGAGCTCAAATTGCCAACATTCACTGGATCATAGAGAAAGCAAAGGAATTCCAGGAAAACATCTGCTTCATTGATCACGCTAAAATAAAACCCTTCTCTGTGTGGATCACAACAAACAGTGAAAAATTCTTCAAGAGATGGGAATACCAGACCACCTTCCCTGCCTCCTGAGAAACCTGTCTGCAGGTCAGGAAGCATAGAAACAGACATGGAACAATGGACTGGTTCAGAATTAGGCAAGGAGTAAATCAATGCTGTGTATTGTCACCCTGCTTATTTAACTTATATCCAGAGTACATCGTGCAAAATGCTGGGCTGGATGAATCACCAGCTGGAAAATTGCCGGGAGATTGCCCGGAGAAATCAATAATCTCGGATATGCAGATGACATCACCCTAATGGTAGAAAGTGAAGAGGAACTAAAGAGCATCTTGATGAAGGTGAAAGAGGAGAATGAAAAAGTTGGCTTGAAACTCAAAATTCAAGAAACTCTGATCATGGCATCTTTCCTATCACTTCATGGCAAGTAGATGGGGAAACAGTGGAAACAGTTACAGACTATTTTTTGGTACTCCAAAATCATTGAGGACAGTGACTTCAGTCATGAAATTAAAAGCTGCTTGCTCCTTAAAAGAAAAGCTATGACAAACCTAGACAGAGTATTAAAAAGCAGAGACATCACTTTGCCAAAAAAACTCTGTATAGTCAAAGCTATGGTTTTTCCAGTACTCATGTATGGATATGAGTGTTGGAGTGTAAAGAAGGCTGAGTGCTGAAGAACTGATGCTTTTGAACTGTGGTGCTAGAGAAGACTCTTGAGAGTTCCTTGAACAGAAAGGAGATCAAACCAGTCAATCCTAAAGGAAGTCAATCCTGAATATTCATTGAAAGGACTGAAGCTGAAGCTCTAATACTTTGGCTATCTGATGTGAAGAACTGACTCATTTGAAAAGACCCTGATGCTGGGCAAGATTGAAGGCAGGAAGAGAAGGGAACAACAGAGGATGAGATGGCTGAATGGCATCACCAACTCAATGGACATGAGTTTGAGCAAACTCTAGGAGATAGTGAAGGATTGGGAAGCCTGGTGTGCTATAGTCCATGGGGTTGAAAAGAGGTCAGACACGAATGACTGAATGAACAACAACCCTTTGAAAAATTCTTAGAAGATTAAGTGGGAGGCCACCTTCCTAGTGGGTGGGAAAATATGAGGCTTATATTTGAAAAATTGAGTGACCCCAAAATTTTAAATATTCTCAAAATCACACTTGTAATTTCCTAGCAGGTTACTACCAATGCCACTAACCTGCTACTACCTAGTAAGTTACTACCTAGCAGGTTACTACTAATTTTCCTCTTAAAACTATTTTTTATATTTATGTTTTAAACTTAGTTTTACATATTTCTCAATGGAAAACAGGTACAGGCTTGTTCTTAAATTAGGCCTTGGACCACCAGTTGGAAATATCTAAGTTGCTACCTTGACTTTCACATTTTTACAAATGGTTCATTTAAAATGAAAATTGTTTTAACCACATGTAGCCTATTCACAAGATTCTTTTTTGCAGTTTTCAAATAATCTTAAAGCAAAAACACAATTAGCAATGCTTAATTATTTAGAAATGCTGAATTCTCATGGAATGTAGAACAATGTATTCTAAACAGTATTATTTTAACCAATGGATTAGAACATTAAGGAAAGCTCACTGGAATATATCAGTTCAGTTCCGTTCAGTTCAGTCGCTCAGTTGTGTCCGACTCTTTGTGACCTCGTGAATCGCAGCACGCCAGATCTCCTTGTCCATCACCAACTCCCGGAGTTCACTCAAACTCATGTGCATCGAGTCGGTGAGCCATCCAGCCATCTCATCCTCTGTCATCCCCTTCTCCTCCTGCCCCCAATCCCTCCCAGCATCAGGGTCTTTTCCAATGGGTCAACTCTTGCATGAGGTAGCCAAAGTATTGGAGTTTCAGCTTTAGCATCAGTCCTTCCAGTGAACACCCAGGATTGATCTCCTTTAGAATGGACTGGTTGGATCTCCTTGCAGTCCAAGGGACTCTCAGGAGTCTTCTCCAACAACACAGTTCAAAAGCATCCATTCATTGGCACTCAGCTTTCTTTATAGTCCGCTCTTACATCCATGCGAGACTATTGGAAAAACTATAGCCTTTACTAGACAGACCTTTGTTGGCAAAGTAATCTCTCTGCTTTTGAACATGCTATCTAGGTTGGTTATAACTTTCCTTCCAAGGAGTAAGCGTCTTTTAATTTCATGGCTGCA
>SJYV01033663.1:137887-183807 GCA_006410875.1 Neotragus pygmaeus
TTTTTTAAAGGGAAGGCAGTTGTGTAGACTTGCTGTCTAACACATCAGGGATGTGCAGGATAATGCTAATGTTTCTGCCATTAGAGACTGGGAAGGAGGTGGTCTCAATGTACAAACTCTACATGGATAAGTTCAAGAGGAATAGGCCACTTGAGCCGCCCTAAAAATAAATCAGACTCTTCCTGTTTTCAATCATGTAAACCAGAACATGGTCGTTTAAACTGTTGTGTTCATTTCATCCCAACTCCACTCCTAGGCTGGAAGCCTGGGAGGAAGGAATAACAGTTGCAGCTTATTTATTCCAAATACAAATACTGTGTACAAGCAGCTGGGCTTGCTCAGTGTCTTGTGTTGGATAATCTAATTTCACCTTCGGGCTCCCAGGGCCTGTCTGGTTTCTGTGTAATTGTTTAGCAAACCTGCCACCCTCTTTAAGCCCTGAATCAGCTTGGTAAATACCACTGACCCACCAGACTACATCATTGGTCATGCTGGTTTTGAGCATCTATATCCCTTTATGTCTTAGTACTTTCTCCCTTCTGCCTAGATCATTCCCTTCTCATCGGCTTTTTTTTTTTTGCTACCCTTTTATTTTTCTTTGCCTTAGTTTTGCTGGATATTATAAAAGCAACAGTTTTGGAGTCTCATTCAAGCTGGGTACGTTATTCGTCTCCTGCCCAGTGTCCAGACACAATCAGAAGGAGTAAATCAGCCCTTTCGCCTTCCACTCTACAGATATCATGGCTGCTATTCTCCAAAGAAAACAGCACCCCCTTCAAAATCTCCATTTCCTCTTCTACCAATCCCCAGGTCTCTCTACTCCTCCAAGACACCCTGACTTAATCCACTGCTTAGCACAGTGATTTAAAAGGCCTAGATAAATACCTGTTGCCTGTTTCTCCATCACAGGCATCAGAAACACCCACTTCCCAGAGTATCTGACTCTGTCACAAGGGGCTGTCTGACCTTCCTATAAGTGGCCTTGTCTCCCTGAGCCTAAACTCCTGCACCCATCAAATGGCAGTAACATAAATACCTCTAGAGATAATATTAATAAGAGGATTAGGGACTTACCAGGTGGTGCAGTGGTAAAGAATCCACCTGCCTATGCAGGAGACACAAAAGCCACAGATTCCATCTGTTAGTTGGAAAGATCCCCTGGAGGAGGAAATGGCTGCCTACTCCAGTATTCTTGCTTGGGAAATCCCGTGCACAGAGGAGCCTGGTGGGCTACAGTCCATCACATCGCAAAGAGTTGGTTACAACTCAGCACATCTACATACACAGACACCCAGTGGAGAGCCTGGCTCCCACCTGGGGCCTTTCTAGTGAGAGACTTACCTGAAAAGATGGTTGCCCTGGTGATGATGTCAAGAACAGGTGGCTTCCCTGGAAGGGGAAATAGTTTCCAGCCTCCTTCTTTTATCTCAAGATACAAGTGAGGGCTAAGCTGTATAAAAGAGACCCTCCAGTCTCTTCATCTCTCCAAATTATACTGAGAATACTTGGAAAATATACCATGTGTTATATCAAACACACACACACACACACACACACACACACATATATCTGACTGAATCACTTTGCTATACACCTGACATAACACAATATTATGTCAACTATATTTCAGTAAAAAAGATTTTTAAGTAAAAAACAAAAAAGTGTGTGCATGCATTCTAAGTTGCTTCAGTCATGTTCGACTCTTCGCGAGCCTATGAATGGAAGCCCACCAGGCTCCTCTCTACATGGGATTCTCCAGGCAAGAATACTGGAGTGGGTAGCCATGCCCTCTTCCAGGCGATCCTCCTGATCCTGGGATCAAATCCACGTCTCTTCTGTCCCCTGCATTGGTGGGCGGGTTCTTTACCACTAGTGCCTCCTGGGAAGCTCATTAGAGTACACACTTGTTACTAAAGAATTATTATTACTTTTTCCTGCCTTTAACCCCTTCCCATAGTTGATTCCACTATCAGGGTCAAAGGTTTCTTAAAGATTCTACCACATAAGAAAAAAATCCATAAAGCATTTAGTATTTTAACAACAAAAACAATATTTTATAATTATAAATAATATAATATATAAATTATAAATTATTTTTAGCCATTTCCATCATTTCAGCTTATTCCTTGCAAAAGAGAAAAGTAATATCTTATAATTTTCCTATTAAGTCAGCATATAAAAATGAAAATGAAAATTCTATCAAAAGTGCATTTGATATTGCTATGGTTCTCAGCCCTAATGAGTTCTCAAAATCTAACTGTAGGTTATTTTAAACACAAAGATGTTTACTTGGGGCCATAACAAATGTGCTGCTAAGAACATCTTATACTTGTCTTTAGGGGCACATATATATCCATCTCTGTAGAGTAATCGGAGACTGCTGCTGCTGCTGCTAAGTCGCTTCAGTCGTGTCTGACTCTGTGCGACCCCAGAGATGGCAGCCCACCAGGCTCCCCCGTCCCTGGGATTCTCCAGGCAAGAACACTGGAGTGGGTTGCCATTTCCTTCTCCAAATTGCTAAATCATTGGAGAACAGAATTGCTAAATCATTTGTAGATCTACCAAGTAAAGTGTTAGTTGCTCGGTTGTGCCTGACTCTTAGTGACCCCATGGACTGTAGCCCACCAGGCTCCTCCGTCCATGGGATTTCCCAGGCAAGAGCACTGGAGTGGATTTCCATTTTCTTCTCCAGGGGATCTTCCTTACCCGGGAACTGATTCCGAGTCTCCTGCATTGCAGGCAGATTCTCTACCAGCTGAGCCACCAGGGATCCCAAAGAGTTCCTAAAATGGTTGTACAAATCGACACTCACCTGAACAGTGTGTGAGAATGAAACTGTCCTATATCCTCACCACCACTTGGTACTCTGTCCTTTACGGTTTAACCATTTCAGTGATTATTTTAATTTCCATATCCTGAACCACTCATGAGGTTGAGCGTGCGTTTATTGGTTATTTGTGTATTTCCTTTTGAGATGTGTCAAGTATTTTTTCGAGTTGGCTTTCTACTAATTCATATGTAATAAGCATGTATATATATTATATTCAGGGTACACATTTGTTGTATGTGTGTGTGTGTGTGTGGAGAACATTTTTCTTTACATCTCATTGTCTTAACGGTGACTTTTGTGGACTAGAAGTTCTTAAGTTTAATAGAGCTCGATTGTTGCTGTTTTGTTGCTCAATCCTATTTGACTCTTCGTGACTCCATGGACTGCAGCATGCCAGGCTTCCCTGTCCTTCACCATCTCCTGGAGCTTGCTTACACTCTTGTCTCAAATATAAGAGATATCAAATACCAGTTGTTAACTAGTTAGGTGCTCATCAATAGTAAAATGGATAAATAAACTGAGGTTTATTCACAGAATGAAATACTATACAAGAGTGAGAATGAATCAACCAGAACTATCTGCAGCAATATGGATGACTCTCACACAGCACTGAGGGAGAGAAGCTAAACACAAGAGTATGTATTCGGTTTTTTTTTTTTTTTTTAATTCCAAAAGCAAAATAATTCCATATGTTAGTCAGGATATTGACAACTTTGGCTGGACTGTAATAACTTTGGCTGGGGTACAAATGGCTCCCTTGAGCTGGTGGTGATAATCTGTTTCTTGATCTGAGTGCTGGTTACCCAAGTTTGGTCAGTTCATAAAAATTCATGTTTATGACATGATATGTTCACTTCCATTAAAAGTTTAAAAAAATAGAGGTTCATATGCCTGAGCCCTAANCTGGACTGTAATAACTTTGGCTGGGGTACAAATGGCTCCCTTGAGCTGGTGGTGATAATCTGTTTCTTGATCTGAGTGCTGGTTACCCAAGTTTGGTCAGTTCATAAAAATTCATGTTTATGACATGATATGTTCACTTCCATTAAAAGTTTAAAAAAATAGAGGTTCATATGCCTGAGCCCTAAGCCTAGACAGCCCAGATGCCCATGTTTCCTAGTGATTCAGGTGGCAGACAGGGCCAAGGACCTTTAATCACTCTGACCATAAATGGGCTACCCAGGTAGCTCAGTGGCAAAGAATCTGCCTGCCAATGCAGGAGCCGCAGGAGACAGTGGTTCAATCCCTGGGTCGGGAAGATCCCCTGGAGTAAGAAATGGTAACCCACTCCAGTATTCTTCCCTGGAAAATCCCATGGAAAGAGGAGCCTGGAGAGCCACAGTCCATGAACTCACAAAGAGTCAGACACAACTGAGCACACACACACACACACACACACACACACNCAGGAGGAGAAGGGGACGACAGAGGATGAGATGGCTGGATGGCATCACTGACTCAATGGATGCGAGTCTGAGCGAACTCCAGGAGTTGGTGATGGACACGGAGGCCTGGAGTACTGCGAATCATGGGGTCGCAGAGTTGGACACGACTCAGCTACTGAACTGAACTAACGGAACTGAATTAGGACAGCTTCTACCTTTCACTAGTTGTCACTTTGCTCTTTGGTCCAAGAAACCATATAAAGTTTTATACTTTTCCAATTAGGGAGCTATTTAATTGGGGTCTTCAACTTTGCATGCTCATTAAAATTTTTCAGTCCCCACAAGTAACCTCATTTAGCGAGTCCCCAAGTAATTTCTAAGAATAGTACCTCTCTCTTGAACTTGAAGCAGAGAACTGAAGTTGCTAGTGATCACCTGTCTGAAATGGTGTTCCACTCCACATGATATCGGAGAACATCAGAAAACTCAGAATAAATTTTAGATTATATGGAAACATCTTGAAACCTATAAGATTTATCTTCTATGTTACAAATCTGATTATGAAAGACATAGCTGGAAATGACTCTATACAACCTCATTCAATAGACAAGTAAATTTACAAGTTCAAATATGAATCTTTAAGCAATTTTATACTGGATCAGAAAAAAAGTGACCCCTATAGAAAGAACCGTGTTTAATTATATTAGACTGTGTTGACGTCCTCTCTAACTTTGAATACTGGTGTGGTAAGTTTCCTAAATTTTCAAGCTATCTTTGATGTGTTTATGCAATCATCATAAATCTGTGACTTTGAGAAAAGCCATTTCATATCTCTGGACCTCGACAACTACACCTGATTAGTGACCGGATATCGAGGTCTTTTTCAGCTTTTACTGTGTCATACTGAGGAAATAGTCACTTTAAAGTTAGCTTAATGGATTCTGAAAATTCTAAAGCTTGCATATTTGTTTAACCTCAGTGGGGAGATGACAGTATTTATGCCAACCCTCAAGATCACAGGTGAACAAGGCAAGGCCGACCACCACCCACCCTCAGATCAGAGTAGGCTGGAAGAAATTATTTCAGAAGCCACTGTCAAATAAATACACATTTATGACTTCCATAATATGAGCCCTTCCATTATCTCAATTTAATTCTCATGGAGTTGGATTAAAGTGCATGCTAGGGGAAAAAAACTGTCATATAACATAATAGCGGGCCAAGGGGTCTCTCTCCCCTCTCCTGATTATGTTCATGGATAACTTCAGCCCTGTACACTTACCTCTCCTGGTGAGGAATCCCTATAAGCCAGAAGAGGAAGAGAGAGAAAGCATTCCCTGAAAATTTAGAGACACACTTTGTCTAAACCATCCACCTAACATCCTCTCTAGAAAGAACTGTTTACTGGCAGAATCTATTGTCCCTCACTAAAAATACTGAAAAGGAGATATTTAACCCTTTCCTCCATTCACACTAAGGTTCTCTATAGTCTCACCATAGCCCAGTACATGTCCTTATTAGTGACCTACTAGTACCTGCACTCCTGCCCAGGGAGTGGAACAGACAAAAGCAGGTAAGTAGGGATTGAGCTACTCTGGGGCAAACATTCTCCCATGTTTATTCCTTTTTCTTGGAAACCTGGATATATTTACTATCTGGGTCTGTAACTATCCAAATACTTGACTCCACATAGGTTTTCAGTGGAACAGTGATGGCCCTCAGCTTATTCATTATGGGTTCCACTGACTACACCCAGCAGAGTATCCATATCTTTTGGTACAAATAAATATTCATTTAGAATCTGCCACGTAGGAGACATGGGTTGGATCCCTAGGCCTGGAAGATCCCCCAGAGGGACCACAAAGAGAACGTTCAAGCATGGCAACCTGCTCCAGTATACTTGGTGGGAAATTCTCACAGACAGAGGAGCTTGGTGGTTATGGTCTAAGGGGTTGCAAAGAGTCAAATATGACTGAAGTGACTCAGCATGATTCATGATTAGAATCTGTGAGGTCAGCCAGTTTCTCTTTGATAACGGTGATGAAGCAGTATGTCCTGAAACTGATTACTGGACCAGAAACGCACTTAATGAAGTCCTTCTTGGGGTCTACTGCATTTTTTTCATCATGAAGGTGGTCAGAGAGTTTGTACAACTCAGCTCATCACTCATCATTATAATATGTACCAGACAGAGTTTCACCCAAATAACTTTAGCTACCATTATGTGAAATTAGATATGAAATAAATAGTGCCACCACCCTTTCTTCTCCATTTATTCTTCTTAAGATCTAGATTCCAATAACTCTTGCAGAGTACTGAGTGCCTTTAGTATATGCAGCCAGGCCAACTTCCATTTGAATACACATAGCTGATTTAGCATCTCATTGATACATCATTTAAACCGTTGTTTACATGTATACAAGGTCCAAATATTTCTGTGGTTTTCAGAAGTTAAGAGTATGATAACACTGTGCTCACATGAACAAAATTTACAGGTTGTAGTAGACACTTCACATGTAAGCAGAAATTAATTATTTATGAAACTTTTTCTAACGCAAAGCAAACCTCCATGAAGTCAATACAAAAAAATTAAAACTATAGTATGTTTTTCATTAATAGTATATGATATCTCAGAAAGATATATATATATAAAAGAGAAACAGATGAAAGAAAGAAGAAGTTTAAATTTTGATCATGTGACATTATAGCTTCAATCAGGAAAGATCTCATGTCAAGAATTCTATTTTGGCATTGTCCTTTTTTGTATCTTGGGAAAAAATTCTACAATTCCTTAAATATTAGGGAAAGAACTACAAAATAGTTCTATCTTTCAAAATTAAAAATTATTTAAAGATATTTCATGTAGGTGTCATCATTTCTGTAAGGATCCACTCTCAATGATACTCATCACATTCTTGGAAAACTCAACAGTCCCCCTTCCCATTTACTTGTTAGTTTCAGTGTGGCACCCCACTCCTGTACTCTTGCCTGGAAAATCCCATGGACGGAGGAGCCTGGAAGGCTGCAGTCCATGGGGTTGCTGAGGGTCAGACATGACTGAGCGACTTCACTTTCACTTTTCACTTTCATGCATTGGAGAAGGAAATGGCAAGCCACTCCAGTGTTCTTGACTGGAGAATCCCAGGGATGGAGGAGCCTGGTGGGCTGCCGTCTATGGGGTCGCACAGAATCAGACACGACTGAAGTGACTTAGCAGTTCAGTGTTTTAAAGTGGTCAACGAAGGGCTGTAATAAGAGTACATATCTAATCATAAGACTCATAACTCCACCCTCATGTATATGAACCCATGACTTTTTCCCCCCTACTTTTAAAGTAAATTAATACCAGTATCTTATTTTTAGATATATCTTTTTATAGCAGCTCCAAATATCAGGTTTAGATTAAAGAAGTATATGCAAGTTCCATGAATGAAATACCAATCTTTATAAGGTTTATCCAATTTCCCAGGTATAGCCAATGTCATAGAAATCTGGTCTTCTATGGACACAAAAGTGTTTTACTTTGAGTGCTGTAACCTGTCCCAAGATGAGTTTCTACTGGATTTGAGTATATTCCTTTGGGAAAACCATGTACATTGTCCCAGAATGGGGGATGGGGTTTCCACCAAGGCTATCAGAGACCAGTCAACATTTTCATTCAGTTACCATCCATGTTCATCAGGAAAACAAAGGAAAAAGTAGGCAGCTTCTGTGACAATAATATTATTACACCTTTACTGTAATAACTACTAAATTCATGGAAACTTTTCTACACACATTCAAAGGCTAATGTTCTGATATGAAGAATAACAATATTCCCATCATAGTTCAGTATGTAAATATGATATAGATCATAATTTCTGGGTAGGACTCACAGCCCTGGGATTTCATTATACCATAGTGGACTTTTAGGATACCAAAAAAACCCCTATAAAATATAGGTTGATGATACTACATCATCTGTCAAAACTCTGGAAATAAATGGTTCTGCTATAAGAAATCTTCAGATATACAAACGCTCAGTGTATTAGAGAAGTCAAACAAAAGAAAAAAGTCTTTTTGGCCAAAATAAGTAGTATTTATTATAGAATAAGATTTTTGGTAAATGAGCGAATATCCATGACTCTCTGGTTAGGGCCATATTTTGAAAGAACTAAAGACAAAATGAAATAGACGAGTGTGGTATTTAACTCAGTACATAAATCATTAAATAATAATTTCAATAAGAATCTGGTTTGTGAAAATAAGGGAAAGCATTTAAAACAGTTTTATTTATTATTTAGTTCTATAAATAGGAGTATATCTGTTTATTGACTTAATTATTCACTTCTCAAGAACTTCATTGAGTATATTTAAAATCAAAATGAATATTCAATGAATGCAAAATATATCAATAAACCAAATGTGTACCCAGAGTTTATCAACTGTGATGACTATTTTAGAAAAAGTATACATTTGTACATTTGTTGCTAATCTTATTTTTAAATAAATGAACTTGCCAGAGAGAGAGACAGGAGTTATGAAAGAAAAAAAATCCCTGCAACCATTATCCAATTTGTTCTCTAAATTTCCCCTTCCCTAGTACCTTACTGAATGCTTTGGCCACATCTTTGTTTCGGAGACTGTATATAAGCGGATTCAGCATGGGAGTGAGAATGGTGTAGAAGGTCGATACCATTTTATCCTGGGTTGGGGATCTATTAGAAGTGGGTCTCATATATATGAACATAGCTGCTCCATAATACATCCCCACAACAATAAGATGTGAAGTACACGTGGTGAAAGCCTTGTGCCGACCCTCCCCGGAACTCATGCGAATAACAGTTATAATTACACGTGTGTAGGAGATGATGATGAGTGACAGAGGGAGGAGGAGCATTACCACACAACAGATGAAAATAAGTGTTTCGAATGTGGAAGTATCCGTGCATGAGAGATGTAGGAGTGCTGGGACATCACAGAAGAACTGAGCTATTTCTCGGGATCCACAATAGGAGAAAGACAAAGTAGCAGCTAACTCAACAATCCCATCAAAGGCACCAAGGAACCATGAAGAGGCAGCCATGAGTCCACAAAGTTTCCAGTTCATTAGATTGCAATACTGAAGAGGATAGCAAATGGCAACATTGCGGTCATAGGCCATGACAGCCAACAAGAAGCACTCCGCACCAAGGAGAGACACATAGAGGAATATTTGGGCTTCACATCCTGCTACAGAAATGGACTTCCTGCCAGACAGGTAGCTGTGGGCCATCTTGGGTACAGTGGTGCAGATGAGCATGAGGTCCATGAGGGAGAGCTGGCTGAGGAGGAAGTACATGGGGGTGTGGAGCCGCGAGTCCAGGTAGATGAGGAGAACCATGAGAGTGTTTGCCAAGAGTGCCATTGTGAAGATGCCCAGGACCAGAGAGAAGAGAAAGATGTGAGTGGGCGTGTAACTAAAAATTCCCATCAAGATGAAGTCAGGGTTGAATGTCTGATTCTCCAACTCCATAAAAAATGTCTTCTTTATCTAGAAGCACAAGAAGTCACAAACGTTATCTGGGTTATTATTTATTCATCATCCACTCTATGTGTGGTACGCTGGTAAACCAACATACATAATATTGTCAGGCCTGAAAAAGAATGAGCAGAGGCTTTGCAGTCAGGTGGCATTAATCACACTCAAGCTCCACCACTGCCAACCTACATGTCCTCTGATGAGTTACTTCTCTGTGCTTTATTTTACTTCCTTTACAAGGCAGAAATAACTTTTTATTTAAGTTGCTGAAATTATTAAATAAGATATCAATACAAACCATAGCATCCAGACAGAGTGTATGACTCATCAAGAAACATATAACCAATTATTAAATAGGATCATATACATAAATTTAACATGTGTCAGATGTATAAATTCTGTAACAGAGGAAAAGAGCATTTTGAATGTCATTGCCTATATAGTAAGATAACTGCAACTAATAATCTGTTACTTCTAAGAGATATGAGCAGTTGCATTTATGTAACTTTATTTGTGCACCAGACTTAAAGATCAAACAGGACTACTAGTTAAACAATTATAAAGAAGATGAACCTCCAGTGTAGAATAATTGGTAAATCATTTGAAGTAACTGATTAGGTGACTTAGTTGTAAATAAAGAAGTAAAAAAATCAAAATTATCATTTATGAAAAACAATAATATAGGTGGAGGGGGAGGAATTTATCATGTATGTCTCAATTTGAGAAAGGCAGCATGTTGAGATTTCCTTTCACATACACCAAAATGAGGAAGCTTTAAGAAAGTGTGTGAACATACCCAAATTCCATAATTGCAGTTATGCTAAATTTCATTAATTAGTATCTAAAGACACAAAAGGAAAAAAGAAATGTCTTGATATATATCTATCAGTGTGAGAGTGAGCCAAGACCAGCTTGTTGTGTTAGAGGAAAATGGAATTATTTTACATAGGATTAGACAAAAGCAAAGCAAACAGACACAGCTTTTTATGTTGTTGAACCATCAAGGAAGAGGAGTCCAGGCAACCTTGTGACATGATTTATTTCATCATTAAAGGAAAGGTGTTCTCTCAGGCTGTCCACCGTTGACTCAACCCAACCATGTTTAGAGTAGACGGGTTTTGTCCTTTTACTCCCAAATGTTGTTGAAGCCAAGTTTCACTGCTCCTGGTCTAAATGTCTCTGGCTTCTCTAGTGCATCTCCATCCCAAGAACTGTTTCAAGCAAAGAAGCAGGACATTTTTAAAGCCCTTTATTCTCACTGCACTTTGTTTCTTCATCCTAACCTAGAGGAGGATTTAACTGAAGCTTAGGTCCAGTTCAAGGACCTAGCCACTCTTTATTCATCACTGTGTATCTTTTTTGCCTTAAAGTGGGCCCCTCAACATTTTAGATATTTCAAGTCCAGCCAGAAATATGAGTATCTATTATGTCTCACTGTGTTACTTCACCATCCCTTCCATTGGGCAAGTATTATCCCTGCTGCAACATTTACTGGAATATCTTTTCAAAAGATTGTACTGATTGCCTATGAATTTACTCCATGGGAAATAGATGGAGAAATAGTGGAAACAGTGTCAGACTTTATTTTTGGGGGCTCCAAAATCACTGCAGATGGTGACTGCAGCCTTGAAATTAAAACACGCTTACTCCTTGGAAGAAAGGTTATGAGCAACCTAGATAGCATGTTCAAAAGCAGTGACATTACTTTGCCGACTAAGGTCCATCTAGTCAAGGCTATGGTTTTTCCTGTGGTCATCTATGGATGTGAGAGTTGGACTGTGAAGAAGGCTGGGCACCGAAGAATTGATGATTTTGAACTGGGGTGTTGGAGAAGACCCTTGAGAGTCCCTTGGACTGCAAGGAGATCCAACCAGTCCATTCTGAAGGAGGTCAACCCTGGGATTTCTTTGGAAGGAATGATGCTAAANGACATTACTTTGCCGACTAAGGTCCATCTAGTCAAGGCTATGGTTTTTCCTGTGGTCATCTATGGATGTGAGAGTTGGACTGTGAAGAAGGCTGGGCACCGAAGAATTGATGATTTTGAACTGGGGTGTTGGAGAAGACCCTTGAGAGTCCCTTGGACTGCAAGGAGATCCAACCAGTCCATTCTGAAGGAGGTCAACCCTGGGATTTCTTTGGAAGGAATGATGCTAAAGCTGAAACTCCAGTTCTTTGGCCACCTCATGTGAAGAGTTGACTCATTGGAAAAGACTTTGATGCTGGGAGGGATTGGGGGCAGGAGGAGAAGGGGACGACTGAGGATGAGATGGCTGGATGGCATCACTGACTCAATGGATGTGAGTCTGAGTGAACTCCGGGAGTTGGTGATGAACAGGGAGGCCTGGCATGCTGTGATTCATGGGGTCGCAAAGAGTCGGACACGACTGAGCAACTGAACTGAACTGAACATAACTTTTGTAATTTTAAGTCTATACACTATTACTCTCTGTTTGTAGAGATTGGACTGATTTCCTACAATCTTAACCCTGAAACAGTAGCTGAATTGTGAAAGCTGGTTAGTTAAGTGGAGCCTACAAATGAGAAAACTGGATGTGGGCATTGTTAGTGGAGAGTTAACCATTAAGATGGACTTGCTGTAAATGAGGAATGCTTTGTGTAGGAGTGCCAACACCCGAGGAGAATCATTAATCTTCTGAGTCAATTTGGTTCTTGTCTTAGAGAGAAGTACCAGTTTAATTTTTTGGCTTCCAGGTATGCCCTTGGCTGCCAATTGCTCTGCATGATGAGTGGGGGTGGGAGAGAATAGCGGTGGGGCTGATTTGAATGGCATTCTTTAAACAGATTTTCAGTTAATGTCTTTTCACAGGGGATCTTTGTGTATGATTCAGGACTGCCTCAGTTTCTGGTTTGTTTTGTTCATCAGATTTCCATGTGTTTTGATCCTTCCGTGTATCTCTTGTAATATTTAGCTTGCTGACCATTTCTTCCTCCTTAATCATTGTTGTAACTTATTTTCTCTTTTCTTTTTAATTAGTTTTTATTGGAGTATAGTTGCTTTACAATGTTGTGTTCATTTCTGCCTTACAAGAAAATGAATCAGACTTACATGTCATATACACCCTGCTTTTTTGGACTTCCTACTGATTCAGTTCACCACAGTGCAGTTAAGTAGTATCTGTTCTTATTAGTTATCAATTTTATACATAGTACTGATAGTGTATATGTGTCAACCCCAATCTCCCAGATCCTCTCACCCTACTTTTCCCTTTGTATCCATACATTTGTTCTCTGCAGCTGTGTCTTTTTTTTTTTCTTTGCTTTGCAAATAGGATCATCGATACCATTTTTCTAGATGCTTATTGCTACATACACTCCTCAGTATTCTGAGCTGGAAAACTCCTAGCACTTTCTAAACACAGTTCTACAATATCATTTATCAAATTGCATTGTTATACTTATTATATATGTACCTTTGGATACAAAGGTATGTGCACATGTAAGTTCTCATCTGTAGGAGACATAAATATATTGTTGCCAGTGTCCTTATCCATTTCCTTATTCTATTTTCTGAAAAATATTTGTAACCGCAGTCTTCTTTCATTCTTTAACTGTATATCTAATCATAAAAAACGACTTTAGATTTTTCTCTTTTTTTTATTCCCAGAGAATCAATCACGTAGTCATACAAATTTGTCATTAAACTAACACTTAGTTGATCAACACTCTCTCAGTGACTTCCCTATTGGGTCAGTGATTAAGACTCCCCACTCACAACACAGCAGCCACGAATTCTGTCCCTTGGTCCAGGAACTAAGATCCCACCTGTCTCCGGTTAATGTGGCTATTGAACCTATGCGCTCTGGAGTCCATGGACCACAACTAGAGAGAAGCCCAGGTATTGCAACGAAAGATCCAGAATGCCACAACTAAGACCCAGTGCAGCCAAAACAATAATTAATTAACAAGAAAAAAGCAGCTCTCTCATTCATACAAAAGCATCTGTTCTTATATTCATAATCCAAATCCTAATTATCACGTTAATAGCTATTATACAAGCTAATTAACCTTTATTCCTGAAGATTCCTGAGTTGCCAGCTCATCCTGCACATAGATATTAGTGGCCATTATTGTACTTCACAAACTCCAGAAACTTCAACTTAACTGACTCTACTAACTGAATAAAATTTAAATTCCCATAGAAAACTTGTACTTAGTTCAAGCAAGCATATTACTGGTAATTATATATTTTAAATAACAGTATTGAAAGCATGAAATGTGGCAAAAAGGTAGTTGGCATTGTTTCTCAATATTATACCAAGGCATTGTTTAAGAGACTCTCCCAAGAATTTAATTCAGAGGATGAACCTGTGTTTGTGTTAATTCAGAGAATGAACCGTATCACTATTCCTAGGAACATACAGTGTTTCTTCATCCTTTACAAATAAAATAATCTGTGATCAAAAACTAATCTTTAAAATTTGTTGGGCGCTTTTAAAAAGCAGATTAAAACATACTCTTTATGGTCACACCTGCAAAACTACATCTTGCAGCGATATTAGGGACCAAAAAAAACTTGTTCAGTAATTTTCAAGAACATACTAGACTGTCTTTAGTTATACAAATAGTATTACAAAGGGTTTTCTATGGTGTGTGTTAACCACCATAGAAAACACCCTGTGGTAACCACCAGGGTCATAGTCCCTGTGACCCCAGGGACTGCAGCCTGCCAGGCTTCTCTGTCCATGGGATTACCCAGGCAAGAACACTGGAGTGGGTTGCCATTTCCTTCTCCAGCGATCGTCTCAACCCAGGGTAGTGCACTCAATAATCTTAAATTATATTAGTTCAATGTTTTGAAAAGTATTTTACTTTCTCTCTCAAAATAAAATCTACTTTCAGATGTTTACAAACTGCTTTCTGCTATGTAATTCTGAATTAAGGGCCCAAGTGTCATTGATCATTACAAACTCTGTATCATTAAACACTACATGGCTATACCTAATTACTTCATTAGAGTACAGAATTAGACTGAGCTTACCTATATTCTTACTTAAAAGAGATGGATGCTCCAAATATAAATTAAACACATATACATGTAAAAGGAAAACTGGAGGAGGAACAGTGAAAGACCTCTGTTGAGGAAGATGACTAAATTAGTTTAAATTTTGAGCAAATATGGATACTTGTGAAAAATAAGAAACAGAGGAGAGACCACATGGATAGCACAGATTAAAAACTGCACATGATCAGGGCATAGCAAGTAAGAAGCGGTTGATGCCCCTTGGGTGTCAAGAGTAAGTTGTATTTTCCCTTAGTTATAACCCAGTAACAGTATCTGGCAGAACACATAAAAAAGCCTGTCCCAGGACAGGTGGATTTTCACGGCATGTAAGCATGACTTAACATGGTTAGAAAGTACTCACTGAGTGCAGTGACTCTCACAACTTGATCCTCCAACCAAGTACTAGTGTCAACATCACCTAGGATCTTGCAGGAAATTTATATTTCAAGGCACTACCCCAGACCTACTGAATCAGAAATATGTTTCAATAAGCCTCCAGGTGATTTGGATGCTGGTTAATCCCTGGTGGCTCAGTCGGTAAAGAATCCGACTGCAATGGGGGAGACCTGGGTTCAATTACCTGGATTGGGAAGATCCCCTAGAGAAGCACATGGCAACCCACTCCAGTATTCTTGTCTGGAGAATCTCCATGGACAGAGGGGCCTGGCAGGCTATCTACAGTCCATAGGGTTGCAAAGAGTCAGACATGACTGAGCACATAATGTTTGAGAACCACTGCTGTAGTCCATTTTCCTGCCTTCAAAGATGACCTTCTCATGGTATTCCACATAGAAAAAGATAGTAGGTGTTGGAAGACAAACTGCTATGTCTGAAAATTTCCTCTTCCAGTAGCAACATTAAATTTCCAAGAAAGTAAATCCCTTCATTCTCATGCTCAGTCATGTCCAACTCTCAGTGACCTCATGGATGGTATCCCACCAGGGTCCTCTGTCCATGGAATTCTCCAGGCAAGAATACTAGGAGTGGGTTGCCGTGCCCTCCTCTAGGAGATCTTCCTGACCCAGGGGTCAAACCCAAGTCTCCTGGGTCTCCTGCATTGCAGGCAGATTCTTTACCCACTGAGCCGTCTAGGAAGCCCACCTTTTTCAGTACCATTGAGTTATATCACTCTCCTCATCAGAGACTTCCACAGGTTCCAAACTGACAGAAAATCTAATGACAACTATTTCTTTTGGGGTTCAGAATACTGTGGAAGAGGTTACTTTTACCATCTCAAGAAGTTTTTTCTCATGGTTTTTTTTTTTTTTTTTTTTTTTAACGAAAAAACAAACAAACAATCCCTGAGAATTCTACTCTTTCATCCCCAAATATTTCCAATGTGAGATTTTGGCTCAGGTTACTATGCTTGTGAAGAATAAGCTTTGTTCTCCAAGTTGCCCCTAAGTTTTCAGTTCATTCCTTCATTCCAAACTCTAAAACAACTACATCATCCTCATAAAATCTATTTCATTAATAGACAATATGCTCCCCACTCACTAAACTCAGTCATATGGTCTCTTCAACTGCTCTTAGAACAGAGTGCTGAACTGGGACTTTAAGATTCGACAGATCTGTGGTTGAATCACTGCTCTACTGCTGACACCATCATTATCAGGAATCATCTCTAAAAACAATTCTATAGTGAGACTAATATCACCTCCCAGGACGGTTGCAAAAACAATAAAAGATTATAACTCAACGTAAAGCTTAATCTAAAATATATGAACTCAGAAAATACAAGATTCAACCATCTTAATCATTACCATTATTACATTTATGGTATTTAATCACATTGTATTTGCTTGCTGCACATCCGTAACAAAGTACCGAAAACTAGGAGGATTAAACAATCAAAACTTACTGTCTCACAGTTCTGAAGGCTAGAAATGTCAGATCCAGATGTCAGCAAAGAAAGAGTAAGTTTCACGGCATTCACCTCGCTCCTAGTGGTTGCTGACAATCTCTGCTCTTCCTTGGCTTGTAGCAAATAACCCTGATGTATTCCTTCATCTTCACATGGCAGTCTCACTGTGTTTGTGTCTTTTTCCTAATTTCCTCTTTTTATAAGGATGCTAAGTCATTTCCATTAACACTCACTCTAGTGACCTTATTTTAATTAACATTACCTTTGTTAGGACCATATTTCCAAATAAGGTCACATTCTGAGGGACTGGGACTTCAATATATAAATTTTGAGGAACAGAATTCAATCATTATGTTAATTATTTGATGTTAACTAATTTGAGTTAATTATAATGAAATTAAAATATATTAATTTCCATCATTATTTTTATTCTATTATTTTGTATAATGACATTTTCTAAACTAGTTATAGGCCACCAAAATGTCTTAAATTTTAAAAATACTATTTAAAAATTATTTTTAAATACTATTTTAATCAAACAGAACTGTGCTTTACATAGGGTTTAATCTGTCCTTTCCTAGGGGAAAATGTCTTGAATTAGTTAAATAGTTCCATGAAGAGATTCTCTGAATGAGTTTTAAAATAGTGCTCATTCGATAAAAAATAACAAGAATGCCTATATACATCTATCCTTTAAAAAGAACCCAAGCCCTAGCCAAGACAAATATTATTTAAAACTTAAATATGGGATGAATTAAGGTAGGCCAAGTTAAGAAGAAAATACGTCTATTGATTTGAAAGTATCTAACATAGTATAGGTTTCCATCCATTTCTACATCACTGAAATAAAAAAGGTGTTAGAAATTTTGTAATCTAAACTTTTTCCAATCTTACCTTCTGGTGATCCCCAAGAAGATACAATAGCTCTGACTGAATAAATAAAAAAGCTTAAATTCCTTTTTTTACCCCCTAGTTAAATTTCTTAGTCCATGGGGATTTTGTCCCTTGCCTTTAATTACATTGATGAAGTTATCTTCATTTTTTTCCAAGATCATCAGGTAATTATTCTTTCCAGCATAAGCATTGTTTTTTACACCAGGTAGTGGAGAATGATCTCTTTCTTTCATCAGTAATAATATAAACTGCTTGAAATATTCACCTAACATCTGACTTTAAAAATCTTAACAATTTTTCATGCCTGTATGTCAGTGGTTCTCAACCTTAGATACTTATTTCAATCTTTTGAGGAGATTCAAAAACATGTTTTCGAGGATAGACCCTTCTGGATTAATTGAATCAGCATCTCTTTGGAAGAAGTCAGGCCTTGTTATTTACAAAATCTTCCCTGTTGATTCTGCTGTGAGTGCTCTATTCTTCCCATTTAATAATGCCATCTTGGTCTTCGGATTTTGTTTTTCTCTCTTCCACAACAAAACCTGTTTAATAAGCTTTTTTCAAGTATCATATTTTCTTTGTCAGTTGACACTTTTAGATTAAGCTACTAAAAACCCCCAGACATGCTCGTTTTTCATTAAACAGATTTCATATAATGCATAGGCTTGCTGCCAGAGATAATTTACTTTACTATGGCTAAGAAAAGGGGCAAAATTATTTGCTAACTCATCAGCATAGAGCTTGAGATGATTGCTGAGATGATGAGGGATTTTCTTTTTTGTACCTCTTTTTAAATTATTATTTCTTGGGGAATATTTTGAATGTTCAAGATGGCCACACATTGTCTTAAAATAGACATAATCAATCACTGTTGGTCTCTTTTCTCTTAATAGCAGTGATTCAGATATTGGGTCCTCACTCAACAGTCATTACATTCTTAGTTCTTTCTTAGTTCTTTCCTATCTGACTGTAACAGAAATCTTTAAAAGTTCTGATTCAAATGCCTAATATTCATCCTCAATTGTGCAGTTTGGGGAGATGTGTTAGTTCCTCTGATCACCAGGAAACACGGAGTCATTCATTTCCATGAGAAGGACCCCAGGAGGCAAGTCATTCAGTAAGCACACAGAAGCCCCAGTAACACACTGTGTTAGAATATTGAAGACATCTTCTCTGTAAGTGACAAACGAGGGATACATGGAGGATTACCAAGACTCTACCTACTTCATTTCATCTAAGTCCATGAAGTTACTTTGTAGCTGATCTAGATTATTGAGCAAGTTGCTCTGAAACTTGGCTTTGTGATACCAGATTCAATGGTGCATTAAGTATCCATGTTCAGTAAAGATGCTCTATTATCAGTTCTCAGGGAAAGAATATTGAGAAAAACCTCCTCACTCTTAACTGGTCTGTATAAAGACTTAACGCTGCACAATGGAACACAAAGAATGGCCATTTGAAAACTGCACTTACCTTTAAATACTGGTTATCATTTGGCCCACATTCCATAAAATTGTGCCTGCCCAGTAGAGTGCTTCATCCATGGATATCAGTCACTTCTGATCATCAGAGAATAGATACTAGGGAGGCTAATGATAGGAAATGAATACTTAGAGGCAGTATAGATTTTAAGCTGGTGAATTCTGGAATGGGGAAAAAAAGAAGAGAAAAACTAGCAACCTAAACTTAAATAAAACACAGGGAATGAAAGAAAATCTATAGTTTTTCGAAGATGTGAGGGAAAAATCTTAATGAAAGAAATAAGTGAAAAATCCATAGAGAGATAAACAAGGAAGGTTCCAGAGGTTGTTGGAGAGAATGAGCTTGATGTTAAATGAGCCAGGATATTTATTGCTTCAGCAGAAGAAAGGCAGGATGAAGAGATTTGAAGTGGTCAGGAGGGCTCTGACAACTGGAGGTTTTTCTCAGTGTAATTGATGATCTTATGGGGATGATGGTGGTGGCTGAATAGGGATGGAGAATGAGGCTTGAGAGCGTGGGCTTATGACGTTGACAGAGAAGCCAGGTCACAGCAGCAATGACAGACAGTTCCATACAACTCCCTTATCAGTCCCCTGCCCAGTCAGAACAACTGATCTGGTTTAAACAGCCTGTTGGCAAACCACGATATGGCCCTACTGCCCCCAAACAAACTGTCCTCGAGTGTTCCAAAGCAGCACTAAATTCTCCACCTGGGAGACAGACTCCTTATTTAGAAGAGGTGCAGGAATCGATAGTGAGGAGATCCACTTGGAATTCTGTATAAAAGACTTCTCTTTCTCAGATGTATTAATGCAACTTTTTGAGCCAGGAAATTAAGACCAAGATTCCCAGGTACAAGTGTTGCAGAGAATTTGAAAGTGAGTATAAAAGATAAACACCAGGAGCTACTCCACGAGTCTTCTCTTTTCTTCGCTGCTACTGCTAAGTCGCTTTAGTCATGTCCAACTCTGTGCGACCCCATAAATGGCAGCCCACCAGGCTCCGCCATCCCTGGGATTCTCCAGGCAAGAACACTGGATTGGGTTGCCATTTCCTTCTCCAATGCATGAAAGTGAAAAAGTTGCTCAGTCATGTCCGACTGTTAGCGACCTAATGGACTGCAGCCTACCAGGCTCCTCCGCCCATGGGATTTTCCAGCCAAGAGTACTGGAGTGAGGTGACATTGCTGACTTCTCTTCACTAATTACGTTATTTGATGTTATCAGTCACTACTGATAGTAGGATCCCTATATCTCTATTTTTAGTGTCCTCTGCCAGGTGGAAAAAGAATTCTTTCTGCAAGGGTTAACAGCCTTCAGGCTTGCTCACTTTTAAGTTCAAGTCTCCGCTTGGGTAGAGTAATGACACAAGCTAACATTTGGGGCGTGAAACAAGAAAGCTTTAGTTGCATTACAAATCCGCCCCACACTCGTCATCCTGGAAGCAACGTGAACTATTTCAACTCTGGTGGCATGTGTGTGTCCTGGGAAGCACCTCTCCCTTCTTCTACCCCAGAGACAGCGTGGCACCATCCCTCCTCTACTTACTTGTGAGGGATGTGACTTTTTTCCAGAAATAATTTTAACCACAGCCCAGCATCACTTTAGGAGGGGCGGGGGCAGGGCAGTGATAAGCATGAAAGCCACAGGCCTTGAAATTGTTCTATTGTCCCTTCCCCTTTTCACCAATCCAAATTTCAGACAACACAAACTGTCTTAACTCTTATTCTTTTCCCACAGTGAGAGCCCCTTAAAACGCTGGGACCTATTCTGTGACACAGCAAATAGATGTGAACTGGAGCAAACTTTATAATGGGAGGTATACCAATGCCATCATTTTTACCATCTCCAACAAATGATAAGACAAGGTGGGAGAAAGGTAGAACTGGAGTCCTATGTGGATTCTTCTTACTGGGAATTGAAAGTTCAAAAATTGTCCTTGGAGGGTGTAGCTTACTCACAGACAGTTTTGCTGGCTTCTGAGTTTCAGCCCCACATATGGTTAGTTTAAGCTATTACCCCTCCCTGCAATTGATATGTAATGCAGTGGGGAAGCTCCAATAGGATCCAAAGTCTACAGCAAAGGCAGTAATCCCTTCCAGGTTTCCACTCACTCTCTTTAACATCAAAAATTCCCAGGATCCTATTTTTTTTAAAATTCCTGGAATTCAAGCGATGGTCCAATGGCTAGTGTTAGCAGCAGGCTTAAGGGTCACATGAATATCTACTTTATTCTTTTCCCCTAGCTTTACTGAGGTGTAACTGACAAATAAAATGTAAGGTATTTAAAGTATACATAATGATGGCTTAATATATGTACACACTGTAAGGATTCCTGAACATCTGCTTTATTGTAACACAAATATAAGGGAAACGCTTTTTCTTAGTACAGTGGAGGCAAAGATGGAGTTTTCAGAACAATGTTTTTATTTAAGAATTAAGAGAAAACAAAAACATTAAAGCGTAGGAATACACTGACTGAATACAAGTGTCTTGTTTGGTCTGAAATCTTGATAAAGTTCCTCCAACTACTTACCTGAGGTAGATTTAGGTTGGCACTGTCTCAAGAGAACCTCCCTCCATTTCAGAAGTTACCTTCTAGTTTTGGTTACAGGCTCCCAAGTGGTCCTCTCCAACCTCAGGTTATTCTATATGAGTAATACCAACACCCTTTTTTCCCCATGGTTAAAAGCCCTCAGACCTATTTCATACCCTCAAAGTTTTGGTTGAGGGATGGTCCATCCTTAATTTACTTAAAGACTAGAGACAATTACCAGTAAGATTAGTTGAAAGGGGCAGGTCATTGCCCCACCAAAGTTACAACTGTGCCCTTCTCCAAGTTCTAATGACCAACAAGTAGCCATTAAGGACTAATTTTCATCACCACCAAGCCATACATCCAATACTATTTTAAGAATTACAACTGTCAGACATATACTAGTGACAGGCATGATTTTCATCAAAAAGAAACAAATACATCTTGTGTGTTTTTCCACACTGAGCAAGTCTTTACGGTGTTAAGAGCTAACAAAAATTACTAAAACACATCAGATCAAATAAACTTCCAGGATCTGTTTTCTAAAAGAAAGAAAAAACAGCCTAGAATCAAATTCCTTATCACTATGAGTTATATCCTCTGACCCTAAGATTATCAAGGTCACCAACCTGTCCTTAGGATCAAAGCTTGGAGCCATGCACAAGGTGGCAGTGTAGCAGCTGGCCAGCCCCATGAGTCCAAACACCAATGCTGTCTAGAGTTCAGGATCTGCTAAGATAAATCAGAGGACCGCAAATATTTATTCACCAGGTCTACAGTCCCAAATACTGTAGGACTCTTTTTAAGTATTTATATTAAAGGTCTTTTAATCTGAGGAAAGGGGGAAAAAAACCTCACAAGCATGCATTTATAGATCGCTGGATTAATTGGAGTGTTTCCGGAGAATGTTAAAGGTAATCATAATTATACTAAATTGGAGATAAGTGCTTATCCTGAAACCTCTGATGAATGCCAACTCCTTTTCCCTTCTAGCATTTAGAATTCTACTTTACAAGCCAAATGTACACCTTATATTGTGGTGACTTGTCTTTTCCCCAGAAATAAAAAAGTATTCTCTTTCCTTAGCAGAACCAAAATAAATGAAAGATATATATCATGAGGCTTGGATTTGCTATAAACAGGATGATGGAGTGGTGGTGGTGGTGGGGAGGGGAAACACTACCAGCTTTTCAGTCAGGATCTTTAAAATCAGTCGTTTCTCCATTAATAACGCATCAGTATGCGTTTTACTCTGTGCTGACTCCAACTTGAGTCTTTATGTCAGCCTTCCCTTAAACACTTTGCAGGGAGTTTATTGAGTATATCTTACCATTGAAAGAAACATGATAAATTAAGTCACAAAAATATGGCAACTAGCAAAATCATAATGATCATCCTGGAATTTGCACTTCTGTGTTGATAACAAACAAATCTCTAAAGCTGAAATTGGAAACGCCAGTAATAATCCAAAACATATTTTAGGGGGCGGACTGAAGGTATGCCTGAGCATTTTGGCTTATTATGAGGTTGGTCCTCCAAAGGGGAAATTCTGGGGAGTGTTTTCATCTCGGATAACTACTCCCTAGTTGCTTAGTTCTTTTCACAACCAGCAAGTTCCCATGCTGGTATCAACACACCAGTCCCCATTCTACCCGAGAATTAGAAAATCAACAGAAGCAAAGTCAATGTACTTCTTTTCCCAACAGTAACACATGCCACACTTTCTATCTCAATTACAGTCCTTTCTTTTATTGGAGTTCCAAATTTTAAAAACTGAAAGTAAAGCAATCATTCAGTGATTCAGATGAAAGAAAAGCATCTTTACCTGAGTTACCCATCAGGCCTACTCTGACCTGCCCTAGCTCTCCCCAGAACAAGTTTCTGGGTATCTAAACAAAATGGTTTGCATGTCGACTCCATTAAAATTCATCTCTACTACAGGGGTCAACTAACTATGAGAACAGTTCTCATACCTATTAAATGTACACAGTCCACAGTTAGACCTCTATAGAGGTCTACAAAATGCTCTCCAGAGTAGTTTCTTTGGGGCCCAATAAGGTAGAGATTTCCTGCAAGGATTTTTTTTTTCCCCCCTCAGACTTAGGGTTATTTATAGGGTCTTTCACTTATACAAGTTCCCTGGTGTACAAGAACTGATCATTGACAGAAGTTTTTCTCATTCAGAGAATTCATCAGGTCCTTCATCAGATTTTTTTTTTTTTGGGGGAGGGGGCGGGTTTGCAAACCCAAGAAGGCTCTCCACTTAATGCTTTTGCCACATTCAAGGCAAATACACAAATTTTCACCTGTATGGCTTCTCTGATAGGTAATAAAGTCACAGTTATGTTAAGAGGCTTTTTTCACAACTGTTGGGATTTCTTTCCAGTGGGGCTTTCTGACGTCCAATGAGGCGTGCATACTGTCTGAAGCACTGTTTCACAGGGCATTAAAAAAATATCATCCTCTGATCTGAATTCTCTTGGAAGGAGGAGAGGTGAGCATTGCTAGAGAGCTTCCTCACATCCACCGAACTTGTAAGTCTCCCACCTATATAAATCCTCTTGTGGGTGATCAGACATGAGCTTGGACTGAGGTTTTCCAAAAACTCAGGGCATCCGTTAAGGTTTCTCACTGGAGTGATTGATACGGTTCTATAAAGACAGCTCTCTGGTCAAACCATTTCTCAAGTTCCTACAACTACAGATTTTCTGGTCCCCAATAAAGTCTGAGCTCTGAGGAAAGTCTGAGATTTGCTTTGAGTTCTCCATCTTAAGTGAGTTCTCTTACATTGTAAATATACCCTTTTTTTTTATGGTATAATAACCTCTTGTCTGGTCAAGACATCTGTGAGGCTTCTGATACATGGGGAGGGCTGAGCTCAAGACCTTTCTCAGCCACATTACAGATATATGGTTTTTCACCGATGTGGATTGTCTGATGTTGAAGAAGGGCTGAGCTCTGATGAAAGCTTTTATCACAGACACTGTATTTATAATGCAGCTCCTCTGTCTGAGTTCTCATTTTCTGTTGGGCAACGAAGTCCATGCCTAAGAGGAAGCCACTCTCACATGCAGACCACTGATGTGGTTTCTCTTCCATGTGAATTCTTTGATGTACAATAAGGTCTGAACTACAGCTGAAGCTCTTCTCATATTCAAGGCATTTAAAAGTGTGAGTGTGAGTTGCCTGGTGCCTGATGAGGTTGGCACTCCGGGTAAAACTTCTCATACATTCCAAGCATTTATACGGCTTCTCACCTGTGTGGACTCTCTGGTGTACAATAAGGTCTGATTTCTGGCCAAAGCATTTCTCACAGGCACCACACTTATAGGGCTTCTCCCCAGTATGTACTCTCTTATGAACAATGAAGGCTGACCGGTGTCGGTAACTTTTCTCACACTTATTACATTTGTAGGGTCTTTCACCAGTATGAGTTCTCTGGTGGCTAATAAGATCGGATTTCCCACTAAAAGCTTTTTCACACTCCAGACACTTAAACGGTTTCTCACCCGTGTGAGTTCTTCGGTGCCTTATGAGGTTTGTACTTCGGCTGAAGCATTTATCACACTCACTACACAGATACGGTTTCTCGCCTGTATGGCTTCGCTGGTGGACAAGCAGATCAGAGCTCTGACCAAAATTCTTGCCACAGATATCACATGTATAGAATTTTTTACCTGCATGCGTTCTCTGGTGTCCTGAAAGGGCTAAGTGGTGCCAAAAGCTCTTCTCACATTTGCTACATTTATAAGGTTTCTCATAACTGTGGATCCTCTGATGTGAAATCAGATCTGAGCTTTGGATGAAGGTTTTCTCACACATATCACATCTATAAGGTTTCTCCCCAGTGTGGGTTCTCTCACACATAATAAGAGCTAAGTTTTCACAAAAGTTTTGCTCACATTCAAGGCACTGGTATATCTGATCATCTATTTGAGTAATCTCATGCACATGAATAAAAATCTTTTTACCCTTCTGAGGGCATACATGATATATTTTCCTTTTTTGAGTTCTCTGATTATATCTCTCTTCTGAAGTGTACATTTTCTATGGCTCTCTCCTAGGGAGTTTTCCACTGGTCTTTTTGACCCATCATTTTCTTCACAGTCATTTTCTCGATAAGAACTTGAAAGATACATCTGTCTTAGGCCTTTCAGTCATGAGCAGTTCCTCTTTACAAGTTTCCAGCATCACATGCACTCGTTCTTTATGTGGTATTTACAACCCTGTGAGACAAAGAAGAAATATTATTTGTATTTCCATAACTAAAATGCTCAAAATTAAATTGCTGTAGAAAAGACAGAATTTCTGCATCAAATTCCATAAGTGCTCTACGTTTTACAGGGGTTGACAGCAGTAAGGTTTTCTTTAACTAAAACAAATCAGCAACACATACATTGAAGAACTGTTTCTTTAATCAACTCAACTGATCTCAAAACCAGGATTCNGATGTGGATTGTCTGATGTTGAAGAAGGGCTGAGCTCTGATGAAAGCTTTTATCACAGACACTGTATTTATAATGCAGCTCCTCTGTCTGAGTTCTCATTTTCTGTTGGGCAACGAAGTCCATGCCTAAGAGGAAGCCACTCTCACATGCAGACCACTGATGTGGTTTCTCTTCCATGTGAATTCTTTGATGTACAATAAGGTCTGAACTACAGCTGAAGCTCTTCTCATATTCAAGGCATTTAAAAGTGTGAGTGTGAGTTGCCTGGTGCCTGATGAGGTTGGCACTCCGGGTAAAACTTCTCATACATTCCAAGCATTTATACGGCTTCTCACCTGTGTGGACTCTCTGGTGTACAATAAGGTCTGATTTCTGGCCAAAGCATTTCTCACAGGCACCACACTTATAGGGCTTCTCCCCAGTATGTACTCTCTTATGAACAATGAAGGCTGACCGGTGTCGGTAACTTTTCTCACACTTATTACATTTGTAGGGTCTTTCACCAGTATGAGTTCTCTGGTGGCTAATAAGATCGGATTTCCCACTAAAAGCTTTTTCACACTCCAGACACTTAAACGGTTTCTCACCCGTGTGAGTTCTTCGGTGCCTTATGAGGTTTGTACTTCGGCTGAAGCATTTATCACACTCACTACACAGATACGGTTTCTCGCCTGTATGGCTTCGCTGGTGGACAAGCAGATCAGAGCTCTGACCAAAATTCTTGCCACAGATATCACATGTATAGAATTTTTTACCTGCATGCGTTCTCTGGTGTCCTGAAAGGGCTAAGTGGTGCCAAAAGCTCTTCTCACATTTGCTACATTTATAAGGTTTCTCATAACTGTGGATCCTCTGATGTGAAATCAGATCTGAGCTTTGGATGAAGGTTTTCTCACACATATCACATCTATAAGGTTTCTCCCCAGTGTGGGTTCTCTCACACATAATAAGAGCTAAGTTTTCACAAAAGTTTTGCTCACATTCAAGGCACTGGTATATCTGATCATCTATTTGAGTAATCTCATGCACATGAATAAAAATCTTTTTACCCTTCTGAGGGCATACATGATATATTTTCCTTTTTTGAGTTCTCTGATTATATCTCTCTTCTGAAGTGTACATTTTCTATGGCTCTCTCCTAGGGAGTTTTCCACTGGTCTTTTTGACCCATCATTTTCTTCACAGTCATTTTCTCGATAAGAACTTGAAAGATACATCTGTCTTAGGCCTTTCAGTCATGAGCAGTTCCTCTTTACAAGTTTCCAGCATCACATGCACTCGTTCTTTATGTGGTATTTACAACCCTGTGAGACAAAGAAGAAATATTATTTGTATTTCCATAACTAAAATGCTCAAAATTAAATTGCTATAGAAAAGACAGAATTTCTGCATCAAATTCCATAAGTGCTCTACGTTTTACAGGGGTTGACAGCAGTAAGGTTTTCTTTAACTAAAACAAATCAGCAACACATACATTGAAAGTACCAGGAAGAACTGTTTCTTTAATCAACTCAACTGATCTCAAAACCAGGATTCCTCCTCTTCCCTTGGTTCAACTGAGTAGTCAAGACACCTAATAATTAATATGTCTGCTCTTGAGGAAAACAACCCAAAAGGGACTATGAATACCTGTGCAGTCCTTTCTGTAGAACGTTTGGAAGAAAATGGTTAATGATTATTAGAATTCTCAGTGTAAAGAGACAGAAAAGTTTTTCTTACTATCATCCTAGCTGTGTGATGTCTGGCAAGTTTCTAAATCATTCTGTAGCTAGTTTTTTCATTTATAAAATGGATGAATGATGGAAGTTACCTCACATCATTGAGTTGAATAAGAAGTTAATCAGTATTTCATGGTAAGCATTCTGTGTTAACTCTTATAAGAACTATTATGATAAAGGGATCTAAGATTCTGCTTTGATATGATCATCAGAGCACATACCTTGCTCAGAAAGAAAAATGACTGTAGCTAAAAGCCTGGGCTTCAAACCTGTCTTTAATGCCATGCTTTTCTTTGTACAGTGAAGGGATATGGAACAGGTTTTCTTGTTTTCAGAGGGATGCACATGTACTGAAATACCCAAAGACTGAGCATCTTAAAGAGGTCCTTATGCACAGAAAGATCACAATTATATAANAATATATAGTAAAAAATCAGACTGAAGCTTTTTGAGATGCCACTGTGACCAACATTGTGTTTTGTAAGGAAGAAAAATGGTGGTGATGGTTGTGATGGTGGAAAGAGTATAATTTTATTTGAAATTTTAAATGCAAACATCTTGCATTTTGTTAAACAGAGAATGACTTCTTGAGGCAGGGGTCCTGATTAATGCTTGGTCATGAATGTTGACCACATATTAGATACTTTCACGTGTATTGACTTAGATTTTCCCTTCTCTCACATAATTTTCTCTTTGGTTCTGTCAAAACTTATGGTTTGTACCTCTGTTACAATACTCATCATATTTGTTGCAATAGGAATAAGTTTTGTTAATAGAAAAAAGAAAACTTGACTGATAGCGATTTATACAATTACTCCAAAGCTTGGCAGTCCAAGACTGATGCAACAACTGATGATGTCATCAAGGAACAGGCTCCTCCTTACTTGTCTACTATCCTGGGTATAGGAATTTCTATTCTCATGGTTGAAAGATGGCTGTTGGCCCTCCAAGTAGTATATTGACATTCTGAGAAGGAGAAAGAAATATGAGAGGCCAAAGAGTAAACAGTATCATCCTCGGNATTCATGGGGTCGCAAAGAGTTGGACATGACTGAGCGACTGAACTAAAGCACTATCTATTAATGCTTACTGTATCAGGCCCGAAGCTAAGGATTATCTCATTTAATTTTCAATGATTACATGGATTATCTCATTTCATCTTTCCAAGATTGTAAAATAGGTATTATGAGCAATATTTGTACCTTACAGATAGAAAAATGATGCTCAGGGCTGTTAAATAACTAAAAACTCACGGCTAGTAAATAGCAGAGCCAGGATGTAAATATCCATCTTTTGACTCCAGGGCCTGCATTGAGTATACTGTCTTTTGGGGGCTGCAAATCAATCATGAAGGAATAATTAAAAGCCTATGGTGAATAAACATGTTGGAAAGGAGTAGAAAATACAATAATATTGGTAGGCAGGGTTACCTCAGGAGCTAAGAAAGGGTCATGTATCTTCTTTCCAAGTATCTTCTTCCATTCCTTCTTGTTCTCCTCCAGTTTCCCTCACGTGTCCCGTAAAATCCCACCATTTATATAGAAACACAGCTTACTACGCTACTTACCATAACAAGAAAGACTCAAGACTGTCTTCCTTTTGGCTCCAAAAGGTCTCCAGTCCATAGNAAGTATCTTCTTCCATTCCTTCTTGTTCTCCTCCAGTTTCCCTCACGTGTCCCGTAAAATCCCACCATTTATATAGAAACACAGCTTACTACGCTACTTACCATAACAAGAAAGACTCAAGACTGTCTTCCTTTTGGCTCCAAAAGGTCTCCAGTCCATAGTTATTAACAATACTCAATTCTTCCCTCTTCTGGAGAAAAAGTCAAAAATGTAGAAATTTAAAATTTTTCTGGCGCTGGACATCTAAAAATTGGTTTTCTTTACTTCCCAGTCTGGTCAATATCTTTCAATCATAACTTACCTGTTCTCACCTCTCCTCACATTGTTTTCTCCCAGAGAGCTCATATTGAGAGTCCTTCTGGGTAATGACTACCTTCATAATAAAGCCCTGAATCCTGTTCTACTTGTTTCAATTTTTCGCCTCTGCTAAGTGTATTATCTCAACTTCTGAGGTCAATGACCCATTCTTCTACCACTATAAACCTACAGATGCAGTTGATAAGTGCATATGACAAACTTGTATATAATGCCGGTTTCCAATAATAATTATGGGATGATTAAACCAGATTCCTCTGCACACAGACTGGATGAAACATGACCGATCTCTGCTTTAAAGATGGGGATGGGCGGTGGGTGGGGAACTCCATTCAACGTCCTTGTTTTTCCCCAGAGTGAAAGATACAGATCGCTTAGAAAAGTGCCCGGCAGTGTTTACTATTATTATCTCCAGGAACCATAGTACTATGCCTATCTTCTTTCAACTTCTCATTGACTGCCTTTCAGTCCGCCCTCAGGGGGGTTTCCAGACCCTGCACCGTCACGAGGAACAGAGGCCGCTCCTATCAGGCAGAGGCCGAGGGGTCTCCAGTCCCGCCGAACCCCTCCACACATCCCTGGGCCTCGCAGGCCATACCCCTCCCAAGCCCCGCGGACCGCGCTTACCCTGGCTGCAGCCGGCGCCGCCCCTCTGCCTGGGAGGGCACTTCCGGTTACTCTCCGGACACTCGGGGTTTGGTTTTCCCTGCGGCCGCAGGCTTCGGACGGTGAACCTAAGGGCACACCTTCGGGAAAAGAAGGAAAGCAAACCTGGGAGGCCGACGAGAGCCAAAAGCATCCTTCTTTGCGCGGCTCGGCGAGGGTAGCTGGGGCCAGGCCATCCAGCATGCGATTTAAGGGCCAACAAGGCCAGCTAGCTTCCCGAGCCCTTTCAGCCTGGCTGGGAAGCGGCCGGCGCAGCCCCGCCCCCGAGAACCACATGATCTCCCCGGTTCCGCGACCAGGGCGCTCCATCCCCGGCCTCTGGGCCAATAGGGACCGAGCCTTTGAAATGGGGGGCGGGGCCGTGGGGCGCCTGCGCTCCAGGGACCGTGGTGTTTGGGGCGGAGCTGAAGAGGACTCGGCTTAAAGGATACTTTCTGACTCTGCGGAGGTATGCGGGGTAACTAGAGGCGCCCACTGCCAGCTTGTCTAAGAAGAAGCAACCCTGTTTATATTACAGTTTCCGACTTCTGTTCTCTTTCTTCAAGGCTTTTGAAAGAGAACTGTAGGCCAGAGTAGCGTCACAAGAGATGGATGCCTCCGACCCTGGGGAAAACAGCCGGGAAGGATCTGAAAGAAACTGAGGCTCCCAAAGCACAGTGGAAGCGTTCCGTCATCTGAGATATGGCCAGAGAGATGGATGAAATGCTTTAAAGAGGGGGTAGTATTGGCTTTGTGTGGGTACAGGAAACTGCAGAGGAAGATAGAACTGCTGTGATTGTAGGAGGTTTCCCAGTCCTTTATGATTGTGCTCCAGGGCTGGAATCAAGTAATCACTTGTTTGGGTTGGAGCAGAAATGAGTTTTCTTTCAGATTGAAGTAAATGTATCTATATCTACATCTCCCCCTGCTCAGTTGTTCAGTGAAAAAAAGTTTCCTAAAAGCCCTCAGACATCAAAGGGGAAGGATGAGTACTGGGAATATAGAGAACAAAAGCCTGGGTAATGTGACCAAAGACTTGAATTGGGAGCACGATACTGAGATTAGGGAGTGGTGAGAGCATCATCAGGGTCTTAACACTCTTCAGTTCAGTTCAGTCGCTCAGTCGTGTCCCACTTTTTGCAACCCCATGAGCTGCAGCACACCAGGCTTCTCTGTCCATCACCAACTCCCGGAGTTTACTCAGACTCATATCCACTGAGTCGGTGATGCCATCCAACCATCTCATTCTCTGTTGTCCCCTTCTTCTCCCGTCTTCAATCTTTCCCAGAATCAGAGTCTTTTCCAATGAGTCAGTTCTTCACATTAAGTGGCCACAGTATGGAGCTTCAGCTTCAGCATCAGTCCTTCCAAGGAATATTCAGGACTGATTTCCTTTAGGATGGATGGGTTGGACCTCCTTGCTGTCCAAGGGACTCTCAAGAGTCTTCTCCAACACCACAGTTCAAAAGCATCAGTTCTTTGGTGCTCAGCTTTCCTGATAGTCCAGCTTTCACGTCCATACATGACTACTGGAAAAACCATAGTTTTGACTAAATGGACCTTTGTTGGAAAAGTAATGTCTCTGCTTTTTAATGTGCTGTCTCGGTTGGTCATAACTTTTCTTCCAAGGAGCAAGCATCTTTTAATTTCATGGCTGCAGTCACCATCTGCAGTGATTTTGGAGCTCCCCCAAAATAAAGCCCCACCCTCCCCTGCCAAATGAACACCGTTTCCACTGTTTCCCCATCTATTTGCCATGAAATGATGGGACCAGATGCCATGATCTTAGTTTTCTGAATGTTGACTTTTAAGCCAACTTTTTCACTCTCCTCTCTCACTTTCATCAAGAGGCTTTTTAGTTCTTCTTCACTTTCTGCCATAAGGGTGGTGTCATCTGCATATCTGAGGTTATTGATATTTCTCCTGGCAATCTTGATTCCAGCTTGTGCTTCATCCAGTCCAGCATTTCTCAGGATGTTCTCTGCATAGAAGTTAAATAAGCAGAGTGACAATATGCAGCCTTGAGGTACTCCTTTTCTTATTTGGAACCAGTCTGTTGTTCCACGTCCAGTTCTCACTGTTGTTTCTTGACCTGCATACAGATTTCTCCAGAGGCGAGTCAGGTGGTCTGGCATTTCCATATCTTGAATTTTCCACTGCTTGTTGTGATCCACACAATCAAAGCCTTTGGCATAGTCAATAAAGCAGAAGTAGATGTTTTTCTGGAACTCTTGCTTTTTCAATGATCCAATGGATATTGGCCATTTGTAGCTAGAGTGACTTTGAGGAGGCCAAGGGCAAATGAGAAGCCACAGCAAGACATTAGGAGGGGCGAAACCGTGTTTATAATCAAACTCCATACCCTCCAGAGATACTGAAAGGGCTCAAACATATCTTAACACTCTTACATTTAAGATAAACTAATTATGTTCCTAATTCTGGAATTCTTCTCCAGAGGAGCTGCAGCTTAGTTTTATGTTTGTTTTTAATGAAAATTTCTAAGTAATGCCCAAATATTCTATACAGAGCCTTTTTAATATTTGAAATCATTTTTAATAACTTCAGAGTATGTGATATATTTCAGATGTTCTCATTTTACATGTATTATCTCATTATTGTGTTGAGTCACTAAATCACATCCAACTCTTTTGCTATCCCCATGGACTTTAGCCTGCCAGGCTCCTCTGTCCATGGAATTTCCCAGGCAAGAATAGTGGAGTGGGTTGCCATTTACTTCTCCAGGGGATCTTGCTGCACCCAGGGATGGAACCCATGTTTCTTGCACTGTAGGCAGACTCTTTACCACTGAGCTACCAGTACCTCCTATTATCTCTTTAACTTGTAACACAAATTCTACAAGATGTTGTTTATTATTTTTATCTTAGGAGGAAACTGGTGCAGGAAGAGATTGAGTAACTTGTCCAGGATCACACACTTAGTAACTAGTGAAGCTGAAATATGAACAGTCATGCCAGAGCCTGTGCTTGCCAGGATTGTATTATATGGCTACATCAATAGTAGTGATTGTGTGGTAGTAAAATATTGAATTCTGATTTCTGCATTGTGTATAGGAAGGTCTCAGTAAGTGTTGAATTGGATCCTGTAGCTTTTTCTTCAAAGATATATTGACCCAAGCAAAGTGCTCATTTTATTCATTGTTTCATTTACTCAACAGATGTTTATTGAACACTTCCAATTCACCAGACAGCAGGCTGAAGTTAGGAATTTAAAGGTAGGAAAGACTCAGTTCCATTCCTCTGAGGCTTCACAGCACCAGGTGTCACATGGTATGACAAAGGTAGAAGTTACATAAAGTAGTCTGGGAACAGAGAGAAGGCGCACTTATTTGAGAAAGGGCCAGGAATGACTCTGTACAACGTGGGACTTGAGGTGAAGCTTGAAGATTAGAAGGAAGGAGTTGAAGATGGGGCTGGAATGGAGGATGGGAAATAGGTCAGAGATTTTCTAATATGATTTCAATTCATGAATTTTATCTTGTAGGAGATGGGAACCCATTCATAGAATAGTTCAGTTATCCCCAAACTTAAAATCTTTAAAAGTATGATTTTGTTTTAGTTTTAAATACAGACAGAAGGCAAAACAGGAAGCCTGGAAACCAAGATAAAGAATAAGAAGGAGCAGCCAGCAAATTGAACAAAAATAGGTCATGACAATCAAGGGAGAATTTCAATTAGAAGTTTGTTGAGAACAATGTCAAATATTCTGAAAGATCCTGGATGAGATAACACCAAAGATTATTGGATAAGGTTTACATGATAATTACTACCTTCTAGGTGCTGTTTTAAGCACTTTTATAGTATTAGCTCACTTAATCATCCAACAACCCTATGTGTTTTAGTCCTTACAATAAGCCCCTGTTGTAAACGAAGGAGATGAGGTACAAAACTTGGGCAAAATCATGCAGTCGATAAAAAGCAGAATAGGGATTTAAATTCTGGGGGATCTGGCTTCTAAGTCTGTGCTTGTTACTACTACTCTATTCTATCTCTCTAAAGTGGCTCTGTGGAGTTTAGGAAAAAAGGTTTTCATCTTTAGTAAGGGCAGCTTCTGTGGAGTGTGGTGAAGCAGAGAATATAGGCAGTATCATCATATTCTGAAATATCTTTCAGAAGCTTCACTATGAAGATGAACAAAGACCATCTCTAGCATAGAATACAGGACTTAAACATTGGGCAGGGGCTGAGGCTTCAGGATGCAGGAGATTTTAATATGTTGTTAAAGGAAAAAAGTCAGTAGAGAGGTTGAGGATTCAGGAAAATGGTATTTGATGTAGAGAGGCCACTTATGAGACAGGAAAGCCTGGCAACTGCAATACAAAGAGGAATTAGCCTTGAACAGAAGGTATCAGAGATCAAAGCAGAGAAATGTATCTGTATTGCTTTGGTCTTGTTCAGAAATTATTAAATCCACATTAAAAACCAGTAACCTGACCTGCCTCCTGAGAAATCTGTATGCATGTTAAGAAACAACAGTGAGAACTGGATATAGAACAACAGACTGGTTCCAAATAAGAAAAGGAGTACCTCAAGGCTATATATTGTCACCCTGCTTATTTAACTTCTATGCAGAGTACACCCTGAGAAATGCTGGACTGGATGAAGCACAAGCTGGAATCAAGATTGCCAGGAGAAATATCAATAACCTCAGATATGCAGATGACACCACCCTTATGGCAGAAAGTGAAGAAGAACTAAAAAGCCTCTTGATGAAAGTGAGAGAGGAGAGTGAAAAAGTTGGCTTAAAAGTCAACATTCAGAAAACTAAGATCATGGCATCTGGTCCCATCATTTCATGGCAAATAGATGGGGAAACAGTGGAAACTGTGAGAGACTTTATTTTGGGGGGCTCCAAAATCACTGCAGATGNAGCATTACTTTACTAGTGTGTGAGATGAGTGCAATTTTGCAGTAGTTTGAGCATTCTTTGGCATTGCCTGCCTTTGGTATTATAATGAAAATTGACCTTTTCCAGTCTTGTGGCCACTGCTGAGTTTTCCAAATTTGCTGACATATTGAGTACAGCACTGTCACAGGATCATCTTTTAGGATTTGAAATAGCTCAGCTAAAGACAAAAAAAGATATCTAAGTAAGAAACAAGCAGTTCCCAAAAAGTGCAAAGAGGAAATGTTTGTGATAAGATGTCATGTAAATATGTAAGTATTTGTGGCTTTATATATGAAATCTTTCAGAATTACTTATTTTACATTCAATTTTTGTTTAATGCATTTTTAAATCCAGTCCTGATTTAATGAAATTAACAATCACTTTAGTCCTTTATACTCTGACTTGTATTTCTTCTTTGATTTACTGTGTGATCATCAGGAGCATGATTTTGAGTAAGTTTTTCTGAAACATAGTAATATATTTTTAGAGTCTTCTATTTGAGAATATATTTATTTTCATTGTCTTTGTCCGAGAAGAAATATGTTGGCAGATGATGGAATTCTTGGATCTCATCCTTTCTCTACTCAAAACTCTTCAAGATAAATCCAGTGTTTTCTGGCAGATGACACTGAGAGAAAAGCTAAGGCTGATCTAGTTTTTATCTCTTTGTGATTTTTTTCCTTTCCTGATCACTGAGACAATTAGTATTTACCCGTGAAATTCAAAAATACTGCCAAGATATTTCTAGGTATTGGCTATTTACAATATTTCGACAATTATAAGATGTAGTTTTTAAAACAGTTTCAATGTCTCAGAAATTAGGATACACGTTGCAATCAATGACTAGAGAGGATTATGTCATAGTATAACTAGCAATGTTTTGTTTTCTTTTGTAGTACAGTTGAAAAGATTGATATGTTTTAGACTCAAATGGAATCTCAAATTTGATGAAATAATAAATTACAGTTTCTACCATTATATTATGTTTATATCTATTTCCCCCCCACCTGCCACTCCCCTAAGGGATAATATGTAATTGAGTGTATCTCTGCTACTGTCCTTTATCATATTCATCTCTTTGACCTATTCCTCTCCCTTTCCTGTTTCATATATGAATGCTAATTTTTCCTGTCTCATATGTGAATGCTAATTGGATTTTCCCACCCCCCCCCAACCCGGATATGTTTATATGTAACCCAGTTATTTTTATTTATGCATTTTAATTGATATTTTTAAAAAATAAAATAAGATATACTTTCATATGGTAAAACTTTCAAATAGCATTGAGTATAATATTAGCATAATATAATCTTCATATACATAAATCTGCCACATTCTTTTTACTGCTATATATTACTATTTTTAGTATTTTATATTATAGAAATTTACTTAGTCATTCCCTGGAATGAATGAACATTTGGATTGTGCCTAGTCTTTTGCTGTTGTAAACAATGCTACAGTGAACATCCTGTACATAGGTTTTCCATTCCCACAAATTATAACTATAAAATAATTTCTAGAAGTGAATGGATGGGTCAAAAGCTTATGTTTAGTTTAAATTTATATAGATGGTGTCAGTTGCCTGCCAACAAGTTTATGACAGTTTTAATTTCTGGCAATGGCCTTTGAACAAAACTTTTATCCCTGCTATTTGCCAGCATTGTATGTTATTAAGCTTATTCCCTTTTCCTGAATTAAATTTGAAAGCACTATACAGTTTTAATTATTTCCTTAATTTTAAGGAAGAGAGTTTGAGCAATTTTCATAAATTTCTAATTCACTGATTTTTTTCATGTCCATTATATTCACATTTTTCTTATGTGTAAGAACTTATTAATTTTTTTCATCAAACAAAGTGCAGTAATTTTTGTATGTTTTTTAAGCTTTGTTATTTGCTTAAAACAATCTTCCCCCAAGATTATTTTTTAAAATAATGTTCTAGTACTGTGATATTTTTATTTTTTGCTTACATTACTTGATTCCATCTGAAATTTATTTTAGTATATAGAGTTAGTACAGATTATACTTTTTATAATGATAAACTGAACTTCTAACACTATTTGTTATATAATTAATTACTCTTTTCCCCACTGTCCTGATTTAAAATGTAATATTAATTACAAGGATTGCCCTGTATCTTAAATGGTAAAGAATCTGTCTGCAATGCAGGAGACCTGGGTTCAATCCCTGTGTTGGGAAGATCCCTGGAGAAGAGAATGGCAGTCCACTCCAGGATTCTTGCCTGGAAAGTTCCATGGACAGAGAAGCTTGGCAGACTACAATCTGTGGGGTTGCAAAGAGTCAGACACAACTGAGCATTATGTGCCAGATTAATCACAAACTAATACTGAATAATATATTTCTACTTTTAAACTCTCTATTCTCTTCAGTTTGTTGCTGTTGTTTTCATTCAGTTGCTAAGTCATGTCCGATTCTTTGTGACCCCATGGACTGCAGCAGGCCAGGCTCCCTGTCTTTCACTATCTCCCTGAGTTTGCTCAAACTCATGTCCCCTGAGTTGGTGATGCCACCCAACCATCTCATCCTCTGTCACATCCTTCTCCTTCTGTCCTCAATCTTTCCCAGCATCAGGGTCTTTTACATTGATTCAGCTCTGCACACTAGGTGGCCAAAATATTGAAACTTCAGCTTCAACATCAGTCCTTCCAGTGAATATTCAAGGTTGATTTCCTATCGGATTGACTGGTTTGATCTCCTTGCTGTCTAAAGGACTCTCAAGAATTTGCTCTAGCACCACAATTAAGAAGCATCAATTCTTTAGCACTCAGCCTTCTTTATGGTTCAACTCTTACATTCCTACATGACTACTGGAAAAACCATAACTTTGACTAGACAGACCTTTGTTGGCAAAGTGATGTCTGCTTTTTAAAATACCGTCTAGATGTGTCGTAACTTTTCTTCCAAGGAGCAAATGTGTTTTAATTTCATTGCTGTAGTCATCATCTGCAGTGATTTTGAGCCCTCAAAACTAAAGTCTGTTACTGTTTCCATTGTTTCCCCATCTATTTACCATGAAGTGATGGACCCTGGTGCCTGGATCTTAGTTCTTAGAATGTTGAGCTTTTAAGCTAGCTTTTTCACTCTCCTCTTTCACCCTTACCAGAGGCTCTTTTGTTCCTCTTCACTTTCTGCCATTAGATTAGTATCGTCTGCATATCTGAGGTTGTTGATATTTCTCCTGGCAANCCCACCCCCCACATTCATGGTACTAACACCAATCAGTGGTGACTTTTCTTTTCCACTTTACAAAACTTAAGCTCAGGTATCTTATAATACCCACTGTCTGTCAGTCAATCAAGATGGATTTTGCTTTGCTGTCCCTGTGCATGAGACAGTCAGTTCAGTCACTCAGTCATGTCTGACTCTTTGCAACCTAATGGACTGCAGCACACCAGGCTTCCCTGTCCATCACCAATTCCCATGCTCAAACTCATGTCCATTGAGTCAGTGATGCCATCCAACCATCTCAGCCTCTGTCATCCCCTTCTTCTCCCACCTTCAATCTTTCCCAGAATCAGGGTCTTTTCCAACGAGTCAGTTCCTCACCTTAAGTGGCCAAAGTATTGGAGTTTCAGCTTCAGCATCAGTCCTTCCAGTGAATATTCAGGACTGATTTCCTTTAGGACTGACTGGTTTGGTCCCCTTAAGGATCTTGAAATTTTCTGAAGTTCAGGCTGCTCAGAAGAGTAAATAAAGTGGGGATGGTACTCTGAAAAGCAAGAGGAAAAATCACAAGTGTGGAAGTGGGGAATTAGCTCAAGTGGTAGAGCGCTCGCTTAGCACGTGAGAGGTAGTGGGATCGATGCCCACATTCTCCAGTTTTGGCTCCTTTAACTAAGGAGCTCCAGCTGACCACAAATCTTGCAACCTATACAAATAAATGAGAAAAGTAGACACACTTTGCACTCTCCTCGAGGCAAGGATAAGACTGGTTCTACTGTCTTTTTGGTATGTGTATCTACTCAGTGCAGCTAGCCAGTTGTGTCCAACTCTTTGTGACCCCATAGAATGCAGCACGCCAGGCTTCCCCATCCATCACTAACTCCTGGAGCTTGCTCAAACTCATGTCCACCGAGTCAGTGATGCCATCCAACCATCTCAGCCTCTGTCATCCCCTTCTCCTCTCACCTTCAATTTTCCCCAGAATCAGGGTCTTTTCCAACGAGACAGTTCCTCACATTTAGGTGGCCAAAGTATTGGAGTTTCAGCTTCAGCATCAGTCCTTCCAAGGGATATTCAGGACTGATTTCCTTTAGGACTGACTGGTTTGGTCTCCTTAAGGACCTTGAAATTTTCTGAAGTTCAGGCTGCTCAGAAGAGTAAATAAAGTGGTGATGGTACTCTGAAAAGCTAGAGGAAAAAACGCAAGCATGAAGGTGGGGAATTAGCTCAAGTGGTAGAGCGCTCGCTTAGCATGTGAGAGGTAGTGGGATCGATGCCCACATTCTCCAGTTTTGGCTCCTTCAACTAAGGAGCTCCAGCTGACACCCACAAATCTTGCAACCTATACAAAGAAATGAGAAAAGCAGACACACACTGCACTCTCTTCTGGGCAAAGACAAGACTGGTTCTACTGCCCCTTTGGTATGTGTATCTGCTCAGTTCAGTTGCTCAGTTGTGTCTGACTCTGTGACTCCGTGGACTGCAGCACACCAGGCTTCCCCGTCCATCACGAACTCCCAGAGCTTGCTTGAACTCATGTCCATTGAGTCAGTGATGCTGTCCAACCTACTCATTCTCTGTCATCCCCTTCTCCTGCCTTCAATCTTTCCCTGCATCAGGGTCTTTTCTAATGCATCAGCTCTCCACATCAGATGTCCAAAGTATTGGAGGTTCAGCTTCAGCATCGGTCCTTCCAGTGAATATTCAGGACTGATTTCCTTGAGGATTGATGACAAATTTAACTCAATAGGATATGACCTAGAAAAAATATCTGTACAAAATTCCATTAGAATTTTGAAGGAAGTGGGTTATTCTGTTTAAAGGGATCAGAAGAGACTTGACAAAAAGAGATAGCAGTCTATGGCTGTTAAGATCGCTTTGTTCCATAAAATATTGAGAAAGCCAAGTTTCTTCCAGTTCACTGTCCACTATTCTTTCTGCAGGCTGAGGAATAATATCTTTAGGTTAACAAAAAGCTTTAGTGCTCTTGTTGATGTTTGTTGATGTGTTGAAGACAAGAGAAGCCTTCAAAATAAATATAGAAGAAATTTTGGAAGTGGGGATAAGAGAAAAACCAAGTAAAACATAGTCCAGAAGTATTAATAACTTGTGGTTCAATAGAGTGTTTTGTAAATTAATATATGGCTCTTCTTTTGGAGGACAATTACATATTAGCTCAACATTAGCCTACTCAATAATCTAGGTACACAAATGAGATACAGTTTCAATTTGCTCATTCAGTTAGACATAAATATGATTGTACATGTGGGCTAAGTCACTTCAGTCATGTTTGACTCTTTGCGACGCTATGGACTGTGCACCAGACTCCTCTCTCCATGGGATTCTCCAGGTAAGAATACTGGCATGAGTAATCATTCCCTTCTCCAGGGGATCTTCCAAACCCAGGGATCAAAACCATGTCTCCTGCATTGGTAGGTGGATTATTTACCATGGAGCCACCTGGGAAGCCCCTCAGTTAATATACATCAGACACTAACTGAGAGGCTATATGTGTAAGGGACATCATACCCCGAAATTGCTTTGAATGAAAAAAATGGCAGTTTTCAAGACAGATATGACTGCAGACTCCTTTGTATTTCCCGAAAGAGTTGTGAATCAGTACTTTATGGTCCCTGTAACAAAGCCACTGGGCTTCTCTGGTGGCTCAGTGGTGAAGAATTCACCTGCCAATGCAAGAGACAGGGGTTTGATCCCTGGGTGTGGAAGATTCCCCTGGAGAAGGAAATGGCAACCCACTCCAGTATTGTTGCCTGGAAAATCTCATAGACAGAAGAGCCTGGTGGGCTATAGTCCACGGGGTCACAAAAGAACTAGACATGACTTAGTGTCTAAATGACAACAATAAACAAATTACCACATACTTTGCCAACAAAGGTCCATCTAGTCAAGGCTATGGTTTTTCCAGTGGTCATGTATGGATGTGAGAGTTGGACTGTGAAGAAAGCCAAGGGCCGAAGAATTGATGCTTTTGTACTGTGGTGTTGGAGAAGACTCTTGGGAATCCCTTGGAGTGCAAGGAGGTCCAGTCCATCCTAAAGGAAATCAGTCCTGAATATTCGTTGGAAAGACTGATGCTGAAATTGAAACACCAATACTTTGGCCACCTAATGTGTGGAACTGACTCATTGGAAAAGACCCTGATTCTGGTAAAGATTGAAGGCGAGAGGAGAAAGGGATGACAGAAGATGAGATGGTTGGATGGCATTACTGATGCAATGGACATGAGTTTGAGTAAGCTCCAGGAGTTGGTGATGGACGGGGAAGCCTGGCATGCTGCAATTCATGGGGTTGCAGAGTCGGACACGAGTGACTGAACTGAACTAGTGAATCAAACAATACAAATTTATTGTTTTTCAGTTCTGTAGTTCAGAAGTCTAAATCAGGGCACACTGGGTTAAAATCAAGGTGTTGGCACTGCTGTGTTCCTTTCTAAAGAATTTGCTTCCTCACTCTTTTCAGCTTCTAGGCTTCCTGCAGCTTTTGGCTCATAGACTTCTTCCTCCATCTACAAAGCCTGCAATGAAGGACCATTTTCTTCTCATGTCACATCTCTCCAAGCCTTATGTCATTGCATAGCTAAGACTATAGCTGGAAACTTTCTCTACTCTTAAGGACTCATGGGATAATATTGGGCTCACCAATGTATTTCCTCATCTCAAGGTTGTAACCTTGATCACATCCACAAAGTCCTTTTTGCCATCAAGGTAATAAATTCACAGGTTCTCCCTGTACTGATCGCTGATGTCAGGGGAGGACTCTGACTACTTGGAGGGAAACAAAGATCATCATTATTGCCAATCATCAGAAATAAAAGTCCAGTCTGGTCACTGCACCTTGGTATCAGAGTCACCAAGGAAAACACAACAACACAATCAAGCACAGGATAAACAAAACTTTACTTCCATGGGGAAGAGACAGAGCAAGGTCAGCTTTAGTATGTCTGTCTGTCAGCTCCCCATGTCTAGCAGGTCCCCACAGCAGCTCTGCACACCCCTCTCATGCCACAGTAGGACCACAACCACTTCCCTGTGGAGTCCGAAATGCTGGAAGCTGTGAGCAGGCCTGAGGGTCACTGATGAACACCTAAGCTTAACAAAAGAATATACTTTAACTATGAAACAAGAAAATAGATTCCCACATAGGGCTATAAGCCTGACATAGGCTATGTGGGGTCTTTATCTCAGGTCAGGATATGTTTCAGGCAGAAGGCCCATTCTTATCTGACCAAGTAGGGACTAAAAGACTGTGTGTGTACAGCAGACTGCCTTTCTCATCACCCACACCCCCATTCTACTGAAACAATAGATAAAGCATGTCCAATCTGATATGACCCTGTTGCTGTTGTTTAGACGCGAAGTCCTGTCCAATTCCTTTGTGACCCCATGGACTATAGCCCACCAGGCTCCTATGTCCATGGGATTTCCCAGGCAAGAATACTGCAGTGAGTAGCCATTTCCTTATACAGAAGATCTTCTCGACCCAGAGACTGAATCTGCATCTCCTGAATTGGCAGGCAGGTTCTTTGCCTGAGCCACTAGGGAAGCCAGGTAGGAACCTAGTCTACCTCAAGTTTGGAAGGTAGTCTACCTCATAAGTTGGGTCCAGTGGGTTCCCTGAACAATCTGGCAGTTCACTGGCAGAGACTTTCTGTCGTTTTGAGAGAGCACATTACCAGGATCGCCAAGAGAAATAGACCCAGGATTATGGCCAGTCCTCGCTGGAGCCTGTTTCTCAACTATGAACCCCAACTGCCTGGGCTAAAGAGGCAGCTAAAGAGGCCAAAGAATGCCGTGGCCTTTAGGTATGACATCTAAAGCTCAAGCCAAAACAGCAAAAGTAAACCATACAGAATTTGAACCTGCCACTTCACACAACCATAAAAATATTCCATGAGATAAATGTCTATATGTGGGGAAAAAAGCTAGAACAAGGTTGAAGATAAGGTCCATTTCCTGTGTGAGGCCACTCCTTGAAGACTGGGAAAGCTCTGTTTTATCTAGTACATAGAAAAAACACAGAGGAATAAAATGAGGAAACAGGGAATATGTTCTAAAGGAGAAAACAAGATAAAACCTCTGGGGGTTTTGGAGATAAGTAATTTACTTGACAAAGAGTTTAAAGCAACGGGTCGTAAAGATGGTCACCAAACTTGGGAGAATGGATGAGCACGATGAAAACCTCAACAAAGATATAGAAAATGTAAGAAAGTGCCAAACAGAAGTCACAGAGCTGAAGAAAACAAATTTGAAGTGAAAAACATACTAGAAGCTTCCATAGCGATTTCTTTTCACGGATCGGATAATCTTGCTCCCTCTTGTGTTTATGGACGGTATTGCAGGTTCTGTGGTGCGGCCTCAAGCGGTCAAACTCCTTTTTTCTCAGGGGCCCCCACGCATCCAAAGTAAGAGAGTTTGGTATGAGCGCTTCTAGTCAAGTGAGAAAGAAACCAGTCCTTGAGCAGACTTCCCCAGCCCTTGAAAACTCAGAATGTTTGGCATATGTTCCATTCTTCCCTTTCTTTCCGAAGAGAGAAGCGATAAATTGGTCATTTTCTCCAGATCTTGCTGAGTTTTGTCAGCTTGGAGGAAAATCTGTAGTGGGTGGAATGCCATAGTTTTATTTATCCATTTCAATGCAGGTGTTTCTGGCTCTGCGCTACTTGGGGGTACTCCGACTTCCTAACTGGTTTCTGGAGAGCTCATAAAAGTTTTTTGGACCATATACTCATGTTAAATTGTTGTCTCTGTCAGGAAACAAGGTCTGTGGCTTTCTATTTTGCTATCTTGCCGATGATCAGACCTTCTTAGCAGTATAATTTAAAGCTTTAGAACTTATACATATTCATTTTAGGAGGCTGCCTCTGATGGTAATAAAATAGAGTGAGGTTTTGTTACTATCTTCTATATGGATTTAATTTTAAGCAATAAGTTAATGCTGTATTTAATATTCAAACATTTCCAACATTTGGCTATGCCTCCATCAATTTCTTTCTACTGATTATCAGGGATGGTCATCTGAGTGAACACTGGCTTGTTTAGTGACAATTGTGATAATTTCTATCTACAGCAGAGGAGGTTGGGTAGGGAACCCATGATTTAAAAAATGAATGCATAAATACATGAGAATTTTTTACCTATAAATTCAAGATTTATAGTCTAATTCGCCAAAAGCTGAAAAGAAATCCATAGCCAGTTACATCACAGTGAAACTGTAAAAGAAGAAGAGAAAAAGGAGAGGAAGAAGAGGGGCAAGAGTACCAAAATGACACTAGAGAGTAACAACAATTCTCAAGAATAGAAGAGAGATTGCCTGCAAAGGTAACACTGTTAGCTAGAAAATAGCTCAGGGTAATTTTCAAATTGAAAAAATAAAATAACTCTTCAACTAAAATTACACTTAGTGACTATTTTTTGAAGAATGATAGTGATATAAAGATAGCATGAGATAAAAAAAAATTTGAGAGTTTATCCCACAGAGACTCTCAGTACAGGAAATCTCAAGAATATACTATAAAAGGAAGGAAATTTTCATAGATATATTCCTCAGTAAATATTTTCAAAAACACTGCTCTAGACTTTTTGGACAAATTAGTAGACAAAAAAAGACGAAGAATTTGCATTCTGTTAGGCTTATGGTGCAAATCATGGTGAAAAAATGTATAGACAAAAACATGGGTAAATCCAAACACACATTAACTTTTTGAAAAATAATCCCAAATCATACTTTGGAAAACATAGTAGAACTAAAATATTGGGCAAAAAAAAAAAAAAATTACATACATGTTTCAAGATATGAAAAATTTCTATACATTCACCGAACTACTATTCGGTGAGACTATTATTTCAGAGACAAGACTCTGGATGGTGAAAATGTGGCTGTTAACTCTGGGGGACGGATGATCCAGATGAACAGAAAACCAGAACACCACCAGCCAGAGGGCAAGCACTGGCTTAAATGATTTCTTTATAGCGTAGCCAACTCTTTTCCGATGCCTTCTTAGCGCAGTGGGCAGCGCGTCAGTCTCATAATCTGAAGGTCCTGAGTTCGAGCCTCAGAGAAGGCATGGCTTTTTTCTCCTGTTTGCTTTTCCTTAGGCACGTTCATTTTCCTTGAGCTTGTTTTTGCATTCATTTACCTCTGGGATGCACTTTGCTCTGCTGTGAAGTCTCAAGACGTGAGATTGTGTCCGAGTTTTCTCACGATAACTGTTCCGGGTCGCCATCTAGACGAGCACTCCCGCAACGGCTGTTTCTCCGGAAGTTCTAGAGATGCTCCGCCTTGACAGCAGTGACACCTGAGTCTTCAGATTAGTCCCGAAAAACCAAGAAGGGCATAAAACTTCTAATGCTGAAATAACCACGAGCTCAGAATAGACTGTCACTGACTGGTGCCTGCAGGGTCTATGCCCGCATTCTCCGCCTGCGCATCTCCTTGAGCTCTTGGTCGGTAACCGCAACTTCCCAGTTGACTACAGCTCAACACAGATGTAGAAAACATTGACTTTTGCGGGGACGAGGGGGGAGGGGGGCAGGGAGAGTCTT
>SJYV01033663.1:183949-210100 GCA_006410875.1 Neotragus pygmaeus
ATGGTTTCACACATGTTAGAGCTGGAGATGTCTTAACTGACAAGCCAACTTTGTAGCCGGTGGAGGAAAACAGTGGAAGGGAGATGAGGGGTCTCGAGCAGGACAAGATGCTCAAAGAGGAAGAAAATCTGTGCGAGGCTGAGCTCGTCATTTTCCATTTTAGCAATTCGATGTTGGTTGTTGTTCAGGATCAGAGCCACTTATTCGCAGCTCGCGGGTGCATCCAGTAGCTAACTAATAACTTCACGTATTTGCTTCCCATAGGGTCTTTCCCCATACTTTTTGGTGACTTGGGGCACTCGGTTTCAGTCCCTGACAAGAAAGTTGGGGCTTTATTGACCCTGCCCTGCCCTGAGTATCTCAGGATTGGGCTGCCTTGCGGCCAAGTGCATGAAGAAACGGAGTGGGGAAAAAGGGAATTGGGCATATCCCTTGAGATGACCCAGCTATTCTGTAGAAGAACCCAAGTCATACGTTATTGGAAGATTGGAGCGCCTCAGTTGAGTAAAACTGGAGGATGTGGGCATCGATCCCACTACCTCTCGCATGCTAAGCGAGCGCTCTACCACTTGAGCTAATCCCCCACCCTGACTCCTTACATTTCGCTTCTCCCCGCACCCTCCAGTTTATCAACATACCCTCCATTATTCCTTCTTTTGGGTGGTCCAAACTTCAGAAAATGTCAAGCCCATTAATGGGAATCAGAATTTGGGCTAAGGGCACATCGTCTCAGAGATGCCCCGAGGGAAGAGCGCAATTGGTACTTACTTTTTTGCCAGGAAAGGAGAAAGTAGCCATAGGAAAAGTTTGGCACTCCAAAGATTCAGATTTTCTGGGACAGATGAGAACATGTCCCAGTTGGGAAGAGTCATCCAGAACAGTTGGCTAAGGCGACGAGACTATCTCAGGGTGATTATATGTTTCTTAAAAAGAGGACCCAAACAACAAAAAGAAATGGGTTGATAGCTCTTTCCTTTTAGGGGAGGCGGTGAGCTTATTTTTCCGCGGATGACTGAAGGCAAAACAGTAGCCATTGTTTCCGCTCGGTCTCGAACCGAGGACCTCTCGCGTGTTAGGCGAGCGTGATGACCACTACACTACGGAAACTCACATTGCATTCCAGGTTTGAGATACTCAATTTTTGCTGAGGTGGATCATGAAAGGTTTCATATCTACATCATATAAGAGAATAATCAAAACAAACAAACCAAAAACCTTGTTACAAATAAGACCTATCAAAAATAAGTAGTGAGATCCTATGAAAGAGAGAAAAAAAATACGGACATTGAGGTGTGAGAATAAAGAATCAACAGAATGGAAGGAACAGTCAAGATGGTAGGAACTCCTGGGTTCAGAAATATACCTGTGTAGTAGGAGTGGAGTGTGCGAGTGTGTGAGTGTGTGTGTATGTGTGTGTAAAATAGACTTGGAGAGAAACAGTGACTGAAAAAGCCAGGAGACATGAAGATACACTGGGGAAAAAATTGAGGAGACTTAAAAACCCTTGAAAAACATGCAGACACATGGCTTTAAAATAAAAATATTTTATGAAACTTTTTAAAATTTTGAATGCAAAATAGGTAGGAAATGGAGACAATAGAATTAGAGAGAAAGAAAAAGAAGTTGTAAGATCTTAAAGGATTGAGGTTTATTCTTTAAGCTCTGAGATTAATAATAGCATGAGTCTTTCTCTACCTGTGGCCCAGTACACTAGCTGGCTTGGAATACCTCCTTCATAAACACAGAGTGGACAAAGGCATAGGTGCATGAGAAGAAAGAGAAAGATTCTGGAGAGCTGTGTGGGAAGGAGCTACAGTACTTAAGTACATATCAAGATACTGGGTGTAGAGATTTAAAGGAGAAGAAAGAGTCAAAGGCATGTAGAATACTTGAATCTGGGTGGTAAACACAAGTGATTGTGAATTAATATCTGATGCATGGAAGATTAAATCCTCTCATTTATAATAATAGTGAATTAATGAATGAATTGGGTTGGAGGAAAAGACTAAGTGCAGGGTTAAGAAAAAGGCTACATTTTAATACAGGGGGGAAAGAAATCAGCTTTGCGCTTCTGGTTTTGCTCCGGAGAGCCTCGCGAACTGAAAAAAAGAGATAGTTCAACTATTCTAAGCTTCAGTTTTCTCTGTAAAATGGCAATAATGATATTTGGATGAACTGCAAAGCTAAATAAAACAACTTGCATAAGATTAATAAACATGCAGTATCATTTTTAGCACCCAGTGCTGAATAAGGATTTTTTTCATTCTTTTCTATTCGGTATTCCAAGTCCCCAATGGTGGTCATCCATCTCTCAAAGGGTCAGAGAGGCAGCAAATAGAAAGAAGTAACTAGCATGGTGCTTTCCGCAGGCTGAAGGTGCCTCCCTTCCTTGAACCCTTAAGGGGAAGCAACAGCAAGGTCAAATCTGCAGGAAGGAAGCTCTGGACAAGCTAACCTTCAGAAATCCATCTCTGAGTATCATTTTGGTAACGTGTATAAGAAGTAAAACAGGGTATCACCTCTCTTTCACATTTTAAAGGAAAATCAACCAGGCAAAGTTGGAATCCCACAATCTATAATCACATGCTGCTGCTGCTGCTGCTAAGTCGCTTCAATTGTGTCCGACTCTGTGCGACTCCAGAGATGGCAGGCCACCAGGCTCCCCTGTCCCTGGGATTCTCCAGGCAAGAACACTGGAGTGGGTTGCCATTACCTTCTTCAATGCATGAAAGTAAAAAGTGAAAGTGAAGTCACTCAGTCGTGTCCGACTCTGTGTGACCCCATGGACTGCAGCCTACCAGGCTCCTCTGTCCATGGGATTTTCCAGGCAAGAGTACTGGGGTGGGGTGCCATTGCCTTCTCCCCATAAGCACATATGTCACCATATCGTCTCTGGTCCCCAAAGAATAAAGTGGTTTCAAAATATTTGATTATCCTGAAAAGGCTACTACGTTGTCTACACTGTCAGCATCCCAGAAGTGACCTCTGTCTCCGCTTTCTCCCTCCAGCCTCCAAGCTCACAGAATGTCGGAGATAAAGTGTAAGAACCCACACAAACCACATAGTCAAATCTTCAAGCTCCCTGCATCCTGCCGCTCTAAAAGAAGTAAAAGATGGAGGGATATAGCTCCACAAGGAAGGAAATTTGGAGATCTTATTCACTCTTGATTCACTGCACCCAGAATTGTTGTGTAAAGAACAATTATTTGTTTCATGATAAAAATAATAAATGATTTTACATCTTCCGTTCTTTAATTGCCATTGGGCGTCCTTTAGAGCACCAATGTGAAAGAGAAATCTTCTATCAGATGGAGAAGACACAAAAATATGGTATCTTTGTGATGTGGTCTACATTACTTCATCTATGATTTTACTGAAGTTACTGGTAAGTGCAACAGACTTGAAATCTAGTATTACACTCCTGAGCAAATAATGGGTCCTTTATCAAATGCTTCTCTAGCAGCGTTTGGTCATTTAATTTGTTGTTCAGTCCCTCAATCCTGTCTAATTCTTTGCGACGCCAGGGACTGCAGCACCCCAGGCTTCCCTGTCCTTCACTAACTCCCAGAGTTATTTTATGTTGATTTTTTGTTTGTTCCTTTGGGTTTAGTTTTGGTGTAGCCTGTATACGTTTTCTTTTTAGCAGAGTAACGTTAGGCAATGGCACCCCACTCCAGTACTCTTGCCTGGAAAATCATATGGACGGCGGGGCCTTGTGGGCTGCAGTCCATGGGGTCACTGAGAGTCAGATACGACTGAGCGACTTCACTTTCACTTTTCACTTTCACGCATCGGAGAAGGAAATGGCAACCCACTCTAGTGTTCACGCCTGAAGAATCCGGGGGACAGGGGAGTCTGATTGGCTGCCGTCCATGGGGTCGCACAGAGTCGGACACGACTGAAACGACTTAGCAGCAGCAGCAACATTAGGCTAGTTGTGGACGAAAAAATAAATAAATAAATAAACTGCCCTCTCTGAGGCTCGAACTCAGGACCTTCAGATTATGAGACTGACGCGCTGCCTACTGCGCTAAGAAGGCAGACAAGGAAAGGGTTTCACATTCTAATTAAAATATGAAATAATATTTTTCAGGCACATCTATCAGTTTCCAGGTTTAAAAAAAAATGTAACCAATCCTCCTTGAAAACCTTCCATATAAGACAATGCTGCACCCGGCAGATTCTACGCTCTGAAATGATGGCGTCCACACCTTTAAGGTATATATCCACCAGTTTGGACACTCTGGCCAACAAGACCAGGAACAATCCTGTCTTTTGCGGCTCTTTCCCTCTCTTACGTTCCAATGATTGGCCTCTTTCCCTCAGAGATCTGTCTTGCTGCTGCTGCTGCTGCTGCTAAGTCGCTTCAGTCGTGTCTGACTCTGTGTGACCCCAGAGACGGCAGCCCACCAGGCTCCCAAGTCTCTGGGATTCTCCAGGCAAGAACACTGGAGCGGGTCTCACTCTTGTACTTTCTTTATATTCAAAAGAAACTTAGGAGATACCCAGTTAATATTAATTCACTGACTGAGTGAATGAATACTCCTCAAATTTGTCTATACTCCCTATGTCGTTGTCTCACTTTACATCTCCACTTGCATGAAGGCGACAGAAGATGTTCTCTATACAAAAAAACACAGACTGGAAAACAACAACAACAAAAAACTACAGACAGAGCTTAACAGAAAAACCTCCCTGTTTTTCTTCAGCCTATTGGGCTATTAATTAGACTAAGATTTATGAAGATTATTTCATATATTCCAATTGAATTTTGACAACTAGGTGTCATAATTTGCATTTTCCACATATGTTGGCAACTCAGAGAAGTAATGTGTCTGCTAAGCTGTAAAGTCTGAATTGAGAAGCAGGTTATCTAATTCCAAATTATGTTATTTTTTTCTGCTGCAGCTGATAATCTCACTGTACATTCTTCTCCACAATAGCTCATTCATGCACACTCTAATTCCCAATCTCCTCTCTGCTGGCCTTTGGGCTTAGACTTCCAAGTCAAACTTTGGCTCATTCTCTTCCCTCAAAATCCACTTTCACTGAATAATATTGGCAAATCTGAACACTGTTTTGTGAAGCTCTCTTAAATCTATCACTTCCTTTCCATTCAGTCAGCTCATATTCATTGGGGAGCTGCTCTGTGCCTGGCACTGTGGTAGCTTCAGGTGATTCAGAAGGAATATGATCACCCAGACTTGTGTTAGAAGGATATATATGCACAAGGGACAATCTTCTTCCAAATTCACCACTTTGAGTCTTCCTGGCATTTACAGCTAAATAATGACTAAACATATGTGTTCATGATGTCCCTCTGCTTCACTCTGACTATTCTTGATTTTTTAGTTTTGATGTGATCTTGCTTTTCTCTCAACTCTTTGGCTCTTCTTTCTACCTTTCTATATTGCGATTTTGCTGTCAGGTCAATTAGATCCATTGGTGAATGGTGTTATTTAGTTAACTACTAGATCTATCATTAATGAGAGAGAAGTTTTGACACCTATGATGATAACTGTGGGTTTCTCTATTTTTCCTTTCAAGTTTATCAGTTTCAGTTCATGAGTTTTGAAGCTCAGTGGTCAGGGACGTAGAGCCAGTCTTGTCTTTGCCTGGAGGAGAGTGCAATGTGTGTCTACTTTTCTCATTTATTTGCATAGGTTGCAAGATTTGTGGTTGTCAGCTGGAGCTCCTTAGTTAAAGGAGCCAAAACTGGAGAATGTGGGCATCGATCCCACTGCCTCTCACATGCTAAGCGAGCGCTCTACCACTTGAGCTAATTCCCCACCTCCACACTTGTGATTTTTCCTCTAGCTTTTCAGAGTACGATCACCACTTTATTTACTCTTCTGAGTAGCCTGAACTTCATTCAAGGTCCTTAAGGAGACCAAACCAGTCAGTCCTAAAGGAAATCAGTCCTGAATATTCACTGGAAGGACTGATGCTGAAGCTGAAACTCCAATACTTTGGCCACTTAAGGTGAGGAACTGACTTGTTGGAAAAGACCCTGATTCTAGGAAAGATTGAAGGTGGGAGGAGAAGGGGATGACAGAGGCTGGATGACATCACTGACTCGATGGACATGAGTTTGAGCAAGCTCCAGGAGTTGGTGATGGACGGGGAAGCCTGGCGTGCTGCATTCTCAGTTCAGTCAGTTCAGTTCAGTCGCTCAGTCGTGTCCGACTCTTTGCGACCCCATGAATCGCAGCACGCCAGGCCTCCTTGTTCATCAACATCTCTCGGAGTTCACCACCATCTCTCGGAGTTCACTCAGACTCACGTCCATTGAGTCCGTGATGCCATCCAGCCATCTCATCCTCGGTCGTCCCCTCCTGCCGCCAATCCCTCCCAGCATCAGAGTCTTTTCCAGTGAGTCAACTCTTCACATGAGGTGGCCAAAGTACTGGAGTTTCAGCTTTAACATCATTCCTTCCAAAGAAATCCCAGGGTTGATCTCCTTCAGAATGGACTGGTTGGATCTCCTTGCAGTCCAAGGGACTTTCAAGAGTCTTCTCCAACACCATAGTTCAAAAGCATCAATTCTTCAGTGCTCAGCCTTCTTCACAGTCCAACTCTCACATCCATACATGACCACAGGAAAAACCATAGCCTTGACTAGACGGACCTTAGTCGGCAAAGTAATGTCTCTGCTTTTGAATATGCTGTCTAGGTTGGTCATAACTTTTCTTCTAAGGGGGAAGCGTCTTCTAATTTCATGGCTGCAGTCACCATCTGCAGTGATTTTGGAGCCCAAAAATATANTCAGCTTCCAACTTTTAAAGAATGTAAACATGCTACTTGTAAATCATTCCATTTAAACCAGTGCTGCACCAGAAGGTTTCCACATCCAGGAATGGTGGAGTCCACACCTTTCCAGCCTATATGCAACAACTGGACCCTCTGGCCTGCTGTAACATTTGTACTGGTCCAGTAACAATTGTACTGGTCTTTTGCTGCTCTTTTTCCCTCTTGTGGTCTAATGATCTCCCTGTTGCCTCCTTCAGAGACCTCAGTCACTCTTACACTTTCCTTGATACCTTATATTCAAAAGAAACTTAAGAAGTACCTAGTTAATACCATTAATAGTTCACTGACTGACTAAGTGAATTAATACTCCTCAAATTTGTATGCACTCCATACTTCTTGATCTCACTCTATGTCTCCAGTTGCATCTACATGCCTGGAGATATTCTCCTTACAAAAAAACACAAACTGAACTTAATTCAAAACCTTCTCATTTGTTTTAGCCTTATAATTATACTAAGGGATTTATGGAGATGATTTCATTCATTCAAATTGAATTTCAGCAACAGAAGTATGCATCATAATTTACATTTTTCAGATATAATGGAGACTCAGAAAAGTTAAGGTCCCAGAGCTGCTAAGTAGCAAAGCATGAATTGAGAAACAGATTTGAAATTTCAAATTGTGATTTTATTTTTCTGCTGCAGCTGAGGGTCTCACTGTCTGTTCTCCAAAATAACTCATTCATCTAAACTCTAATTCCTAACCTCTTTGGTGCTGGTGTTCTGGACTTAGACTTCCAAGTCAATTTTGGCTCATTCTCCATCTTCAAAATCCACATTCACTGTCCTGGCAAATACTATTATTCTTGTGAAACTTTCTTAAATCTGTCACTTCCTTTCCATTCAGTCAGGACATATTCATTGTGGAGCTGCTCTGTGCTCGGCCCTGCAGTAGGCCCAGTTGATTCAGAAGAAATCTGACCATCCAAACCTCTGGAGCTAGCATGTATATTGACAAGAGACAGTCTTCTTCTGCTTTCACTACTTTCAGTCTTCCCTGGCACTTACAACTAAATAATACTTAAAAAAATGTTTGTTTCCACGATGTCCCTTAGCTTCAATCTGACCATTCTTGATTTTTTATTTTTGATATGATCTTGCTTTTCCCTCAATTCTTTGGTAGAACTTCATTGTGATTTTGCTATACAAGGTCAGTTTGATCCATTGATGTATGGTGGTGTTTATTTTTTCAACGTGTTTGTTAATTTTTCTTATCTACTAGATTTATCATTAATGAGAGATGTACGTACTGAAGGCCAATAGAGCCAGGCCTGTCCTGTTTTGCCCTTGCTCAGGGAAGGGTCCAAAGTGTCTGATTTTTTCCTTTCTTTCTACAATTTGAAAGATTTGCAGTTCCTCAGCTGAAAGAGTAAAAATTGGAGAATGTGGGCATCGATCCCACTACCTCTCACATGCTAAGCGAGCGCTCTACCACTTGAGCTAATTCCCCACATCCAGCATGCATTTTTTTTCCTTCCATTTTTCAGTGGACTGTATCCACGTCATTATTCATTCTTCCAGGCTGCCAGAACTTCAGGAAATATCAAGGTCTTTAANATGTGGGCATCGATCCCACTACCTCTCACATGCTAAGCGAGCGCTCTACCACTTGAGCTAATTCCCCACATCCAGCATGCATTTTTTTTCCTTCCATTTTTCAGTGGACTGTATCCACGTCATTATTCATTCTTCCAGGCTGCCAGAACTTCAGGAAATATCAAGGTCTTTAAGCTGGACTAAGGGTCCATCTTCTCAAGGATCCTCCAAGGCAAGAGAGCAGTTGGTACCTATTCCTCTGCCAAGGGAAAAAAGAAAGTCACTGTGACAAAATCTGGCCAAAAAAACTATATGAGTTTCAGATTTTCCTGACAGAAAGGACCACATCCCATTTAGGAGGACTCACCCAGAACAGTGGGCTAATGCAGCCGGACTATCTCAGATTGATAACCTATTTCTTAAACATGAAACTAAAACAGCAAAACAGAAATGAGATGATCACTGGTTCCCTTTAGGGGAGGCAGAGGGCTCAGTTTTCCCAGATGGTAAAAGGTACAAGGGAGCAATAGTTTCTGCTTAGTTTTGAACCAAGGGCCTCCAGCGTGTTAGGCAAGCGTGATAACCAGTACACTACAGAAACTTACACATTGCTTTATTTCTGGAATATTTATGGGATTCTTGCTGAGGTAGGTCTTAAGAAGCTACGTATTTACACTATATGCAAGAACAAAAAAGAAGCACATACTATTACATGCAAAAGCCATCAGAAATTAGAGAAAAGGAAAAATGTAGGGACATTGTAGGATGTAGATGTAGAGTGAACATAGGATGGGAGGAAAAGGCATGGAGGTAGGGATTCCTGTGTTCAGAAATATACCTGCTCAGTTGGAATGGGGGTATGTGTGTTTGTGTGTGTAAAATAGACATGAAGGGAAACAGTGGTTGAAAAGCCTGGACACATGAAGATACACTGGAGAGAAAACTGGAGGCTTAAGAACATTTGAAAAAATTCCATGCAGACAGCTTACATAATCAAGGTAACATTTTATGATAAATTTTTAATTTTGACTGCCATATAGGTAGGAAATGGGGAAACTGGAATTAAGGAGAATGAAAAAGAAGTTATGTTAAGGGATTGAGGTTTGTTCATTTAGCTTCTGAGATTAGCAGTAGCATGAGTCTTTCTGCATCTCCAATCCAAGACACTGTCTGGCAAGAATACTTTCTCCGTAAACATAGAATAGATCAAGACATAGATACATGAGAAGAAAGAGAAACATTCTGGAGAGTTGTGTAGGAAGGATCTACAATATCTAAGTATGTGCCAAGACTCTGGATGTAGAGATTTGAGGGAGAAAAAGTAGTCAAGGACACTTAGAAGTCTGGAACCTGGGTGGCAGACACAGAATTTATTTTGATTTAGTGTCTGATGAGTGGAAAAATTAATACACTCATTTAAAAATTTGTTCTATGAATGTATGAAGGGAGGAACTGGTATTCCTTATAGACTTATGAGACTATACCTTAAATTAAAAGACAAGCTCACATCTTTTCATATAGAAAAGAAACAAACAACCAGCTTTTCATGTCTGGTTTTGCTCATTAGAGCTAACAGACTTGAGAAAATGATTCAACTCCCCTGAAATTCAATTCCATCTTTCAAATGGGAGTGATGATATTTGGGTTATTTGCAAGGTTAATCAAACGACTTGCATAAAATCAATAAACTTTCAGGACACTTTCTAGAATGTGGTGCAGATTAGATCTACGGAAACTACCCCAGATCCACAGGTTAGATCTACAAAAGCTAACCCACTGTCTCCTTCTATATATATATGCCTTATTTCCAAAATCTTGTAACAATCACAGTTGTTTTTATAGAGACATACACAGTGAGTGGAAGAGCCCCAAATTCTCAACTGTATCCAGAACAGGGCACTAACAACATATATTTGTTACATGATTTAAAAAATAAATGATTTTACCCTTCCCCATGTCTTAACTGTGGTTGGACAATCTTTAGAGCATGAATTTGGAAGAGAAAACTTCCCTTGCTTCTTCCACCAAGAGGAGAGGAAGATCAAAAATATACTATAGCTTTTATTTTCTGGTATAATCTAAATTTCTTATTCATTTCACTCACACTCCTGAGAGGTGCAACAAACCACAAATTTGATTCCATTTTCTTGAGAGAATATTGAATATTGGAACATCCACCCAATACTTTGGAGAAGGAAATGGCAATCCACTCCGATATTCTTGCCTAGAGAATCCATTGGACAGAGGAGCCTGGTGGGCTGCCACCTATGGGGTCGCACAGAGTCAGACACAACTGAAGCGACTTAGCATCAGTAGCAGCATCCAATGCTTATCTGGCAGCATTTGCTAATTTTCTTTTGTACTGATTTCTTTACACACATTTTCTTTTCTTTCAACTTGGCTTTTCACCAAGCCGACTGTGAAAAAAGTGAAGGCCTGCCCTCTCTGAGGTTTGAACTTAGGACCTTCAGATTATGAGACTGACGCACTGCCAGCTGCACTAAGAGGGCAAACAACTTATATCTGTACATTGAAGTTAAAATGTGAAACAGCATTTTCCAAGCATGTCTACTTCATCTGTTTTCAGCTTTTAAAGAATCTACTCTATGTTATTTGAAAATCACAATGCTTAAGTCAATGCTACATGGGTAGGATTCCATATTTATGAGAGGTAGAATCCATGCCTTTCCAGTGTTCAACCTAAGATAGGACCATCTATACTTCAGTACTAAGGACAGTTCATTGTGTCTGTCTTTTGCTGGTCTTGTGTTCAAAAGACATCGTGTTTCCTGCCCTCAACCAAGCTTACATCTTTCATGATCTTTGTTGAAGAAATGTAGAATGTGCTCAGTTAATATTTCTTCTCTGACTGACTGAATCAGTATCCCTCAAATTTGTCTATAGTCCATACTTCTCTATCTTTACTTCTCCACTTGCATCTATGTGACTGGAGACATTCTTCCCTACAAAAACATAAACTGAACTTAATTTTTAAAAGTTTTCCTTTTTTCTCAACTTTATATGCTATTAATTATGCTAAGAGATTTATGGACATTATGTCATATAGTCTAATTGAGTTTTGGCAATAAAACTATTTATCATAGTTTACTAAACGAAACTTTGGGCTGCTAGCCCCAGAGCAGCAAAGCCAGTCTGCTGGCATCGGGTTGTGATGAAGGAAGGTGAAGGATTTATTGCAGGGTGCCAAGCAAGGAGAACTAGCTCAAAAGATTCAGAGACCTCAGTCTTTCAAGGCAGGGTTTTTAAAGACAATGTGGGGGTGACTGTCTCAGGGTGTATAATCAAGGGCTTCCCAGGTGGCTAAGTGGTAAATAATCCACCTGCCAATGCAGGAGATGTAAGAGACTCAAGTTTGATCCCTGGGTAGGGAAGATCCCCTAGAGTAGGAAATGGCAACCCACTCCAGTATTCTTGCCTGGGAAATCCCATGGACAGAGGAGCCTGGCGGGCTACCATCCATGGGGTCCTGAAAAGTCAGATGCGACTGAGCCCAGGACCGTGTGACAGTGTGATAGTGTGAGGGAGACTGTCTCAGCGTGCATTAGGAGCNGTTGCATTTGTTTTGGGCGTAATGAATGTTATATATGTTTAAAAATCTTTTTTTTTTTAAAGATGCTTTTCCCATATAGTCCATTACAGAGCACTGTGTAGAATTCCCTGCACTACAGATTAGGTTCTTATTTCACTCCAGGCAAGCACACTGGAGTGTGTTGCCATTTCCTCAAGGGGATCTTCCCAATTCAGGGCTGGAAACTGGGTCTCCTGTATCACAGGCAGTTTCTTTACTGAGCTGCCAGGGACTTCCCAGCAGAATGGAAGTATAGCAATTAACTCTGAAGGGGAAGTCAGGAGAAGTTTTTCTTGCTATCACATTTGACTTTAATCTTGAAGGAGAAAAAAATTTGACCTTGTAAAGGAGGAGGAAATAAAAAGCCAGAGTATTCAGTATTTGTATGAGGAGAAGTTACAAAAGGTCTGTTTGAGGAAAGCAGTTTCTTGAGGCAGAACTACAGTTTTAATTGGCATAGGGAAGAGGAACTGGAGGAACAGGAAAAGTAGCTGTAAAGACAGCTTGTTGGGGCGCACTAGAGGCTTCTAATATACCGGCAATATTATTTTTTTCTAGATATGGTGGTTAATTTCTTATCCTTCCAACTGTACATATTTTGATATCTCTTGCTTATGTGACATGTATGAGATGCATCACAATAAAAAAAAGTTAAAACGTTTCAAAAGACGTGTTGGTGCCAATTTGTAAATACCTTTATTTATCAAAATATTCAAGGTAAGAAATTTATCCTGAAGACAGAAGAAGGCAAAATAGGTCTTCAAGGAGAACATTCTCAGCTCTGGGTTTGAGGAAGATCAAACTGGGCAGTATTCATAGAGGTAGACCGAAGTGCAGGGAGAGGCCACGTGTAGAGACACCATGGTCTGGGCAGGAATAACAAAGGCCTGGTCCAGATAACTAGGTGTGAGGAGGGCTCAGAGAGGGGGATGGAGGTTTGGTTGAGGTGGAAGTGACAGGCTTTGATGATTCATTGAAAGTGACTAACAAATGGAATTTAGGATAGTGGATCTGTGAACTTTAGTATTTATGGATCAGGAAATTCCATTAACTTTTAGTAAATAGTGGGGGGGAAAGTATCTTGAAGGAAATGAGTTCCAATTCCAGTTCCCAACATCTCTCATGTAACCCTAATTATATCAGAATTTCTGTGAGTCTATGAGCCACCCCTGCATCTTTTCCAATATATTCATTTTATGTTGTTGTTGAGGTAGTTTGGATAAGGTTTTGTTACATGCAACAACATATAGGTCTGAACAATACAAAAGGCCTGAACAATACAGTAGTTACAAGATTCCACTCATAAAATTCCTCAGGGAAATTTTTTTTTTTTTAATCAAAACTAAGGCTTCACAGGAGAAAGAGTTTTGTTACTGTTAAAAAAAAATAAATCTATTTCCAGGAGACCAGGAATACCAGTGAGAGGGTTGGGAGGTCTTCAAGGTAAGGCAAAGTTTTTTCACTTCAAGTCCCCAGAGCCAAACACACTCAGCCATCCCCACATCCCAACTGTGTCCTCTCTCTAATGAAAGATCTGAGTTCCTGGAATCCTTATCCATATCTGAATAATGATTATTAACAAGTCAATTCTTTCTAGTCTTAGTAATTAAACAACAGTGTGTGCATAGCTGTGAAGTCTTGAATTACAGAGTAGACATGATTTTTCTTCAGAAATTAGCCTTCTCACCATCACTGACGTTAGGCTAGCCATCTCTACTTGGTATCCTTTCTGTGACTGAGTTCCCATTGTCCACTGATAGTTGCATGGGTTTCACTTGGATTGGTTGCACTAAGACACACTGAAGCCAACAATGATGGGTGCTGCACAAGCAGAGAATTCCTGAGGAAAGAGTGATCATGTTGAAGATGAAAATGACTATGACTTGATATTTACTATGAAATTTAGTTTTTAAACAGGATTAACAAACGACAGTATGGTCTAGGACCTAAAGTACCAATCTGTCAATACCAATCTTCACCCCACCCACCCTTCACTCTCCTGCAGTCTTTCTTATAATTTCTCTCTCAGTCTCAAAGACATGGTTCTTACAGTATGTACAAGAGAAATGGATTCCATGTCTTCTATAAAGGCAACATTCTAACACTGTAGAGTAGGAAGAGCTGCAATGAGCAAATGATATATCATTGCACCAAATCCATGTCGGAAAATTAGCAGTACTCAAGTGAAATACTTGAGACTTGAGACACCATAAATATAATTGTTGTGAATTCAGTATCTACCCCCACAAACTCCCTAAGCCCTAAGAACACTCACCAGATAAGAAAAACAGTATGGTGCTGAATATAAGGAGGAAAGAGGGGTAGAGAAAGGTGATTTTCATGTCCTTATGAATGTTAGTTGTTTTCAAAATATACAGATAATGCAGTAGTAGTGCAAGGAACACACAGATACCTGTTATGCAGAAAAAAAAGGAGGGGGTGGACAACAACCCATCTGGTTAGTTTAATCTATGGCCATAGGACTAATTTCCAAGACTTAAGTTGTTGCTTTAACTCTCCATACTATATATTTCTTTCCTTTTGTCATTTTTTCCTTTTGTTGTCATTCCATTTGTTGTCATTGTATTACCTTTGCCCTTAACAGTCCCTCAACAGTTTCTAAGAGGTTATGCCCAATGGACTACCACCCCAGCCCAGAAACAGAATGACTGAAGGAATCCTCTTCGTTTCATCCCTTACCTATGATGAAGAAGGTGGTTGTGAAGATGAAGTACTGTTTCCGGGTATCAGGAAGGGAATGCGGGAAGGCCAGGAGTATAATGCTCAGGAAGAAGGAGAGAAGAAGGGCGCTGATCATGAAAATTTGACCAAATATGTAGTAGTCTGAATTAGGGAGGGAGAGTGGAGAAAGGCCAGGAGCTCCCTCTAGGGTCCCCTTCCTTCTGGGTCTGAATCCCCAGAATACTAAAGAAGCAGTGGTAGGAATCAATGGCAACTGGTGGGAAGCTTAGGGATGGAAGGAGAAGTAAGCTACCAAGAGATCTAAAATAGTGCTTCTAGCTGGGCTGGTATCCCTTGAGAGGCCTGGTTCCCTGGCTCATTCCAAAATGAGCCACTGTTACTGGTGGGCTTATAATTGCTTCCATCAGGTATGCTGGGGCAGAAAAGGAAGTTGAAACTTTTGGGAAGGGACAGGGTTGAAGCAGGGCCCTCCCTTTCAAGGCCAGAACTTACTTGATTTTGATGGTAGAACCCAACATTTGATCTCACCACTGCATATTGCAAAGAGAGCACTGAATAAAGATTGGTTTGAGTTTTCTATCTTCACCCAGGTTGAGAGGTTGAAGACCCACCACAGAAGGGCAGAACCAGTGAAACTGCAGATGAGGATAAGAACTCGGTATGGTTTAACTATCCCACATTTCACACAAAAGGGTGCTGACTGAAAAAAAGGGCAGGGGGAGGCGAATGAGTTAGATGCCCTCAGTTACTTTGGGATTTCTCTCCATTCTGAAACACCCATACAAGCCCATATAAGTCCAACCTCCTTGCCTTTCACAACCAGGCTCGCAGAACTCCCCTTCTCATCTCTTAACCAAATCCTCCCCAGGTCACAGACTGACCCTATGTCCTTCACCAACAAGAACTGATATCTTTCTCCTTTTTTCTATATATCGTGTCTAAACCGCTTGGACACAACCATCCACAACTCTGTTTTGTTACTACGCTTTTCCTGGGTGTCTGGGTATTGTGTCTCACCACCTACACTAGAAGTCCCTGAAGAACAATAGCCCTGAATTCTTAATTTTCCATTACGTTTAGCATAGTGCTTTACATGTAGCAGGATCTCAGTGAATATCCGTTAACAGAAAAGAAAAAAAAATGTGCACACCAAATAGATTCCCTAGTAATGTCAAGAGAAGTAAAAATTTTCCTATGCTCTGCAGTCTCAACATTGCCCTCCATCATCACTCCCCTCAAATCACAGCCTCTTTCCCCTCTTCTTTTACTGTTAAAGATCTGAGATTACCTTTTCTCTTATTTCTTCTTTTAATATTTCTGTTTCAGTTTTCATCTTTTGATTACATTTTGTTTTCTATAGTACTTTTTAACACTGAGGTCCATCCTAGCCTTCTTTTCAAGTGTAGAAGAACCTTGTGGTCCCTTCCTATCTCCTCATTGGCAGAAATGTTTAGTGACATCATAAGTATGTGAACTCTACATCCCAACAGAAATGTGAGATCCTATTCTGCTGGCCCTGTTTTTTTTAAAAAAATATATCATTTCCCACCCCTTCCACCCAGCAATGCCTTTGTTTTCTTTGGTACACGCGTGCCTCAGAAGTTATGGCTTGTGCCCTTAATTCTGACTTCTAATATGGAATAGGCAGGAATACTATATCTCTGCACAAGATTAAAGAATCCTCAATAGAGAGAAAACAGGATAATCAGGGAAATAATTGAAAGATGTAAGTGTAAAACAGTTTTTTGTTAAGGGTACAGTGGTTCACACTACACTCTTCAATTCCTTCACCCAAATGATAATAAGACATGAAATACTTTCTAATCTCAACCTTGTTGTCTAACATACCACTTGGCAATGATGGACACTCTGTGTTTTTTGATAAATGAATTAACAAATAAATGGATAAATGAAAGTGAGGCAAAACAGAGGGCTGCTAAGAACCTCTGTTTAAAAACTTCTTAAATGTAAGCTCTGGGAAGGCAGAGATTTTGTCTATTCTATTCACTTATGGATTCTGGCATAAGGCAGGTGTTAAGTAAATATTTGTTGAATGAATGACTAATCTAGGAGCAAAAGGATCATCTTTAGGACAGAGGGTTGGTATATCTGTTAGTTTCTCTTAGTTGAATTTTTGTTGTATGTGCACGACATATTTCTAGAATAAACTAGGCTGTGAAGAGTGTGCAACAGTAATATATTTCCAGGTTTGAATTAAAGGTTTATGTGTCAATCAGTAGAACTATTAAAAGAAGATAGCATGATAATGCTATTGGTTGAAAAAAGAAATCATGAAATCAGAGGAAACAAAGTGAAGATTGCTTTAGACAATCTAGCCTTGAGACCTAGGAAAAGTAGTTATTGCAAAATGATATCTTTAAGTCTCAATGTTGGTAGAAGGCCCCATTGAGAAGAGTGCCATATTTTATCCTGAGATTTGAACTGACCCCAGAAAACAAAGTAGATGGGTAAACAGATTTCTGTTAATGTCAGAAAAGGAATAAAGGGAAACTATAAATATATTTAGCAAGCAAATTGTTTACTCTAAACAGTTGTCATTTACTCTCTCCCTTATAGACAACTTCTCAGTCTAAATATTTTTAAAAATTGTTAATTATTCCACATTCACTTGAAGGCACATGCTCCCTTAAATAAGACAACTCTTCATTTAAAATGGCTTGGAAAAGAAATCAAGTATGAGAAGCTAGAGCCAGAGAAAAGTATAATCGCTTAGTCGTATTCAACTCTTCCTGACACCATGGACTATAGTCTACCAGGCTTTTCTATCCATGGAATTCCCCAGCAGGAATACTGGAGTGGGTAACACGGGATCAAACCCAGGTCTCCCACATTACAGGCAGATTCTTTGCCATCTTAGTCACCAGGGAAGCCCCAAGGGCAGAGAACCTGGATTCAAATCTTAGTTTTGTCACTTACTTTTTGGCCAAGTCACTTCTTTTAGTAAGAGATTACTGCCAAATTTGCTGAATGTGATAAAGATGTTGCATGTACATTAAAAAAAGGAAAAGTGGAATAAAATAAAAAGAATTCTTATCTCTAAGATGTACAGACTGAAGAAGTTAGGATAAGATGATATAGGTTTTACTTTAAAATACTTCCACTCCCACCTTTCATCACCTACCCCTGACCCCCCAACAAAAATATTAGTGAAAAGACAGAGGGAACAAGATTAGTAAAATATTGATGACTGTAAAATCAATTACATGTGAGTTCATTACCTAATTATGTCAACTTCATTATGTTTGAAAATTTCCATAAGTTTACAAATAGAAATTTGACATCTCAGTCACCTAAAGGGCTAGAAGCTAATTTCTTTTTCTTTAGTAAACAATCTGCTCACATGAGTGAAAATGCTGTCTGCTCTCTATTATATTCAAATGTGTTCACTAATACATTTTTTAAATTGTATGACTTTTCTGGGTTTCTTACATATAAACTCCACAAGAGACTGTTTTGTTCATTTATACTTATTCTTTTTTTAATCACAGTAAGTGATTAGAGAATATCATTTATATATTATTTCAATAAAAAAATCTACCTCTGTAGGATTGCTATATAACTAGATTGAGAAAGTAAATGTAAAAGTACTTAAAAAAGAAGTCCTATATAAATTTTACTTTAAACCGTCATCATAGTTACTATTGGAAATTGAATCCTTTGCTCCTTCTTTAAACATCATACTAAAATTTGATATTAAGTATTGCTCCATGGAGATCCCTATTAGCTTATTAAGAAAACTAACTTTAAAAAGTAAAATGAGACAGTTTTAAAGAATCTTGCTAAGTCGCTTCAGTCGTGTCCGACTCTGTGAGAGCCCATAGAAGGCAGCCCACCAGGCTCCCCTGTCCCTGGGATTCTCCAGGCAAGAACATTGGAGTGGGTTGCCATTTCCTTCTCCAATACAGGACAGTATAAAAATTTACATACCAAGTGGTTTGCATTCTTGCCAAAATTTAAAATCTAGCAGCACACAGGCTAGAATGAATTATCATTGCTTGAAACTATATACTTGGATTCGTAACATTTAAAAGTCAACTGGGTCACAGCTGGCTGATGGTACAAATACGTTTTAGAGTCAAATACTGTATTCTTAAATTTTCCAATTATTGCATTTTAAGAGTCAAAGACTTTCAACAAGAGGTTATACCTTGGGGATAAACTGTCTTCCAACTCGTGAAAGAAGATTGCCACCTAACTGAAGAGAACTAAGTAAACGTGCCCTGGAAGCCCAAGGAATTCTGGATGCTCACACACTTTGAGATAGCCTGCAACGGCTTCGTGGTTCTCCCACCTTCACCCCCTCCCCAGGCTCAGACAGGAAACCTTCTTCTGACGCCCCAAGGAAAAGCATCCCGGAGAGAGGCAAAAGGAAGGACTCCGGGATCCAAGCAGCAGCAGCAGACTCGCCAGCCCAGTCAGCCCCGCGAATGTCCTCCTCGGAATGCTCGAGGCAGTCAGAGTCTCCCGAGTGTCTGCACTTTTCGCAGTTGTGTTCAAAGTATCCACCCTCGTTTCCGCTAGCAGAGCACCCTCTGCCCTTCAGGATTGGTGGCTGGATGGGGTCTGCAGCTGAACTTCTGTCTTTGTACTCAGGATGCAGTTACAGGACTCAGAGACAGTGGTTGCGGAGATGCAGGGACTGGGGTGCATAGGCCGTGTAATGAGTGACCGGAAGAGAAGCACAGGAGCTCCAGTGGCGCAATCGGTTAGCGCGCGGTACTTATACAACAGTATGTGTGCGAGTGATGCCGAGGTTGTGAGTTCGATCCTCACCTGGAGCATTGTTTTGCCAACATCTCTGAGACGCCTTTCCGCTCTCCTTTCCTACTACACCCATCTTTGATGTGTTTGAATTTGTCCTATACAGTTTATTCTTACCTGTCTCTTAGTACTGTTAGAACCAAGCAAAGACTATGTTGTGCTGCAGTGGGCTAGCTTCTGTAATTCTTTATCCCCCACCTTGTCTTGTAAAGTGAAAGTGACTCAGTCTTGTCTGACTTTTTGCAACACCAAGGACTGTAGTCCATGGAATTCTCTAGGCCAGAGACTCGAGTGGGGAGTCTTTCCCTTCTCCAGGGGATCTTTCCAATCCAGGGAATGAACCCAGGTCTCCCGCATTGCAGGCAGATTGCCACAAGGAAAGCCCTCTTGTATTGTAAGCTGATTTCTAATAAAGAACATCCACCCCCATCTTTGGTCTTGTAACCCTCATTCTTCAGGTACCCTCTGGCAGGTACTTGAAAATCGCTAACTAACTTGTGATCACTTACCTAGAGCCAGGCAGCCTGGAATGTGAAGTCAAGTGAGCATTAGGAAGCATCACTACTGCATAAAGCTAGTAGACATGATGAAATTCCAGCTGAGCTATTTCAAATCCTAAAAGATGATGCTGTGAAAGTGCTGCACTCAATTTGCTAGCAAATTTGGAAATCTCAGCAGTGGCCACAGGACTGGAAAAGGTCAGTTTTCATTCCAATCCCCCCAAAAAGGCAATGCCAAAGAATGCTCAAATTACCGCACAGTTGCACTCATCTCACATGTTAGCAAAACGATGCTCAAAATTTTCCAAGCCAGGCTTCAACAGGACGAGAACCGAGAATTTCCAGATATTCAAGCTGGACTTAGAAAAGGCAGAGGAACCAGAGATCAAATTGTCAACATCTGTTGGGTCAGCAAAAGAGTTCCAGAAAAGCATCTACTTCTGCTTTATTGACTATACTAAAGCCTTTGACTGTGTGGATCACGACAAACTATGGAAAATTCTTAGAGACCACTTCACCTGCCTCTTGAGAAATTTGTATGCAGGTCAAGAAGCAACATTTAGAACTGGACATGGAAAACAGATTGGTTCCAAATTGGGAAAGGAGTACGTCAAGGCTGTATGTTGTCACCTTGCTTATTTAACTTATATGCAGAGTACATCATGTGAAATGCTGGGCTGGATGAAACACAAGCTGGAATCAAGATCGCTGGCAGAAATATCAATAACCTCAGGTATGCAAATGACTTATGGGAGAAAACAAAGAACTAAAGAACATCTTGATGAAAGTGAAAAAGGGGAGTGAAAAAGTTGACTTAAAGCTCAACACTCAGAAAACTATGATCATGGCATCCATTCCCACCACTTCATGGCAAATAGATCGGAAAACAACAGAAACATCGACAGACTTTATTTTCTTGGGCTCCAGAATTAGTGCAGATGGTGACTGCGGCCATGAAATTAAAAGATGCTTGCTGCTTGGAAGAAAAGTTATGACCAACCTAGACAGCTTATTTAAAAGCAGAGACATTACTTTGCCCACTAAGGTCTGTCTAGTCAAAGTGGTTTTTCTAGTAGTCATGTATAGATGTGAGAGTTGGACTATAAAGAAAGCTGAGTGCTGAAGAATTGATGTTTTTGAACTGTGGTGTTGGAGAAGACTCTTGAGAGCCCCTTAGACAGCAAGGAGATCAAATCAGTTCATCCTAAAGGAAATCAGTCCTGCATAATCATTGGAAGGACTGATGCTGAAGCTGAAACTCCAGTAAACTTTGGCCACCTGATGTGAAGAACTGACTCATTGGAAAAGACCCTGATGTTGGATAAGACTGAAGGTGGGAGAAGAAGGGGATGACAGAGGATGAGATGGTTGGATGGCATCATCAACTCATTGGACATGAGTTTGAGAAAGCTCCGGGAGTTGGTGATGGATAGGGAAGCCTGGCATGCTGCAATCCATGGGGTCACAAAGAGTCGGACACAACTGAGCAACTGAACTGAACTGAACTGGAAATAACTTCCCAGAGGTAAAATCAGCAAAATGAATCAGTTGTATGCTGGGTTTTTTTTTTTTTTTAATGAAGACATTGCCCTCATTAGCTAGTCATCTCCCAAAGCCCCTGCCTCCTAATACCATCGCCCTGATCATTATATTTTCAACATATGAATTTTAGAGGGACACAAATATTCAGACCATAGAACATAGAAAACAAAGCAAATCTACTAACATATATTTTCAAATGCATTTTTTTGAATAAAAAGAAAAATGTAGTCAGAGCATAATGTAGTCAGAAAATAATGAAAAGGAATTATCAGCTTAAAATTTGTATGATTCTATCAAAACTCCACTTAGATTTCAATTCTAATCCTTAAAAGCGTTTATGATCACAGAGAATAAAATAAATTCCACAAGGAATTTTTTCGCACAGCCTTCTTGTTTTCCTCGTTAAATGTCATCACTTGCTCTGGATTTGTTCCCCCACCACTGTGCCCCTGTCTTGGGTGCTGTAGAATGGTAAGCAATCTAACAGGAAAAAAAAAAATGAACGTTTTAACTACCTCCCTTAAGATACCCAGTTATTCCTGGCTTTGAATCTGCCTCATAAGTGGTTTACCCAAAACTGGAGAAGGCAGGCATTGATCCCACTGCCCCTCTCTCTGGCAAAGCTAGTGTTCTGCCATTTGAGCCAATTCTGTCTTCAGCCAATGACAGCAGTTGTCAATTTCATCTCTATTTCCAAATTTTTTTCAGACCCTTCATGATCCATTGGTGACTATATGCTCATCAAGGCCAAATTGTATGGAATGGAATTGAGACAGTTCATAAGCAACCTTGGACAGGCATCCTGAACCACCAAGCAAAGGAAAGTGAAAAACAGCTAGACCTGGAAGGTTACTCTAAAAAAAGTCTAGCTTTGTGGTACTTTAATTTCCTGGACCTCTCTGCAGAGGAAGAAGAGGCCCTGTGAAGGACAACTGGGTTCATTATTTGGAACTCTCCAATTGCTCTGTGGTTCTCTTTTGTAATGAGAGCCAGGCCGTCACTGAATAGAACAGTTTAGAAAGTTCTGCAGATATAAAGAAAAGCAACGCTCAAGCACAGCCACACACAGTCCAGGCTTTTCCACATGTGGCTTGTGAAAAAATATGAAGTACTCTCACATATTTTCCCCAAAGAAGATACTTGGATTTTCCTCAAATACATTGCTACCAAATACAGAATGCAGCCAAAGTGTGACTGGAAGAGGGCAGAGGAGGCTGGTGACAGAGGGTAGAAGTCTGTCACCAGTGGGTAGGTGGTTGATAGTTGTTAAAGACTTTTAAGCAGGCTTTATAGTATGCTCAGGATCTGGGTTTACAGTCCTTGATTTCTGGGTAGACAGAGAGCTGGAACAGGCACGCTGGTTACTTAAGCAGAAGACCTCTGACATCCAGGCGGCATGGCCAGAGAGTGAGATAACTCAGTTCGAGGTATTTGAGAGCTAAATCACCATGAGAAGCCTAGAATTGGATACCTAAGGAGGGAAGAAGGGAAAGCGATGAAAGTGAAAGCGATGAGGAGCAATTATAGACTGAATCTTGATGTTTACATCCTGGAGAAGAGCAGACTATTAGGGAGGTAGTAGTCTTGAACTTGCAAGCTTATGCTACTCAAGACTTGAACTTTTGTAGAAATTCACTAAGAATAATGTTGCTTCTTGTTTCAAGGACCAACCATCTCATTTCAAACAGCTGAATCTAGAATCATTCCTACTTTGTAGAGTTTTAATGACAATAGAAAATAGATACATAGGTAATAGCATTATAAACAAACGAAAACTGTTGTCCTCTCTCCACTGTTGTTCCTGAAAACAGTGGCAGAATTGGCTGATTGAAAACAATTTATTCAACAAATTATACTCTAGAAGTTTTGAAATGAACACTAGTAAATATTCTAGTAAGTATTCTTATTGAACAAATGAAAGGATATACAAAATAATATGCTTCCTGAGATTAACATTGCAATAATATGGAAAACCAATTTAACAACATGTTGAAAATTGTTAAAGCATGTGTCAGGCATACTTGAGACACTTAACTCTTTCCTATTCTCTTAATAATTTCTTTTGGGACTTTAATTAGATATACGGTAGAACTTCTCTCCTAATCTTAATTTTTCTTATCCCTCTTCCCTAATTTCCAACTATTTGTATCAGTGGATAGTATTTTACATAGTTCCTTCAAATCTTACTTTCAGTTTCCTAATTCTCTCTTCTGCTCTATCTAATAAATCTGTTTATGTGTATGTTTTCAGTGTTTTAAGTTTCAAATTCCTCTTTAATAATTTCAAATACGTGAGTTAGTGTATTATTTTCCCAATGATCACCACTACTTCCTGAGAAAGCACAATGTATTTTTAACATTTTTTTGGTTGTTGTTAATTATACTGTCCTTCCTTGTGAAAAGAATATAACTCCTTTATCCTTTGCTATCAGAATTGACAGCAGGATGAATCATATGATTACTTTGCACGCCTCCCTGCCTTTGCTCAGGCCATTTCGTCTCATCCTGCGATATCCGCATTCTTTGCGCCCACTAGAAAGCTTACTGGTCGAGACTCGCCTTTAATATTACCTTCTTTTCGCAGGCTCTTATGATCGATCTGAGTAGTCAGAATTACTTCCTCTTCTTATTCGTTCATCTGTCTGTTGTGTTTATTCTTATGAAACAAGGAAGTGGATGGAGCTGAACACTACCCACCTCCCCCACCCCCCGCCCCGACTTTCTTTCTTTGAATTATTTCTCGCTAGTGTTGTTTCTTGCTGTTTTCAGTAACAGAACGCCTAGAAAATCTAGTGAAAGTTGGACAAACTCTCCTTAGAAAACACTTAGGTAGCGAGTGAGGAGGATTAGAATTCGTGGGTCCTCTGATTTTTCTCTATGCAATTTCACCCTAAACTTTTGAAAAAGCGTCAGTTACACTGAACAGAAATTGAGCCCTACTCAGATCCATCGTCTAATTATCCAGACTGTTTTATTAACCACAAATTAGGAGTCCAAATTCGCCAGCTCCGTTGAGGTCGACTCCAATGGACCCGGCTCTGGGAACCTCTGCCCCGGTGGACTTCCGGCAGCGCGCTCGAACCCGTGACCAGGCTCCCCCGACAGCAAACTGTGGTTCAGTCCAGGTTCAGTCCCTACCGGGACTTGGCGCTAAGGCGTCTCCTGCCGGGGATGAGACAGCCCCAGAAAGGGAATGAAAGCCCAGGCAACTGTGTTTCTACCACGTCCCCACTATTTTACTAAGACTCCTGTGAAAGCTAAGCCTGTTTTTTTCCCCCGGTGACAGCTTTTGCAATCCGGTGCTTTGTCCATTCGCGTGGAAGCTACGTCTCCCAGACGTCTCCAAACCATCTCCTTCCTTAAACATCATTCTGTCTAGGGTAGACGGTTCCCAAGTGTAAACTCTGAAATAAAGTACATCAAAAATGAAGAAATATGACGACGAGGTGGCCGAGTGGTTAAGGCGATGGACTGCTAATCCATTGTGCTTTGCACGCGTGGGTTCGAATCCCACCTTCGTCGGGGGTGTACTTTTGATAGGAGCAATCCGGTGTGTTTTCGAAAGCTTCCTAGCCATTTAGTATTGCTACCTCCCTCTCCATTTTCTATTAACTCTGTCATATTTCCCTCCCCTCTATAACTGAAAGTTCCTATATTTAAGGCCCAGACTGCTTAGAACAGGTTTTGAAGATTATTCCTCAGCTTTAACCGATCCAACATATTGTTCTCTTGACATTTAGCAGAGTCCTTGAAGGAGCTTTTGTTTTCAACCAGTTCATAATTAGGAGAATTAATTGGCTAAGGATTTTGAACTCTATATGGGCTCAGACAGTAAAGAATCCGGTTTGATCCTGGGGCCAGAAAATCCCCTGAGAAGGGAATGACAACCCACTCCAGTATTCTTGCCTTGGAAATCCCATTGATGGAGGAGTCGCGCAGGCTGTGGGGTCTCAAAGAATCGGACACAATTGAGTGACTAACACTTTGAACTCTATGTATCTTTTTAACCAGTAACCAATTTTTTTCCAAATTTGTTGTTTATTATTTTCTTCCAATGCTGCCATTCATACTTGAGTAAGCCAGGTTCTTCCTTACAAAGGACAATCTAGTTTCACAATTATTTTGGTATATTTATATAACATTAGAGTACAGGGTTCAGTTCAGTTCAGTTCAGTCACTCAGTCGTGTCTGACTCTTTTTAACCCTATGGACTGCAGCATGCAAGGCTTCCTTGTCCATCACCAACTCCCGGAGCTTGCTCAAACTCATATTCATCGAGTTGGTGATGCCATCTAACCATCTCATGCTCTGTCGTCTCCTTCTCCTCCTGCCTTCAATCTTGCCCAGCATCAGGGTCTTTTCCAATGAGTCAGTTCTTCGCGTTAGGTGGCCAAATTATTGAAGCATCAACTTCAGCATCATTCTGTTCAATGAATATTCAGAACTGATTTTCTTTAGGATTGACTGGTTTGATCTCTTTGCTGTCCAAGGGACTCTCAAAGGTATTCTCCAGCACCACAGTTCAAAAGCATCAGTTCTTCAGTACTCAGCTTTCTTTATAGTCCAACTCTCACATCCATACATGACTACTGGAAAAACCATAGCTTTGACTAGACAGACCTTTGTTGGTAAGGTAATGTCTCTGCTTTTTAATATACTGTTTAGGTTGGTCATAGCTTCTCTTTTAAGAA
>SJYV01033663.1:211043-229252 GCA_006410875.1 Neotragus pygmaeus
ACAGTCACCATCTGCAGTGATTTTGGCACCCAAGAAGTATAGGGTATGTCTGCATAAATGTTTCATAAATGTTTTTTTCCCTCTTCAAATTTCAAATAGTTTTTTCCTATTACATTATCTTCTCTTTTCAAATTATTATCTTTAACATTATTTAGTAAAAATATTTTTTCTAAACTTCCTTTTTGGAAAAGAAAAGTAAAAGTATTTTATTGTGGCAATTTTAAAACACATTGAAAATTAGACATAATATTTTAAAATAGCTGCAAACTCAACTCATTTCAGATCTTCAAATAACCCCCTCTACTGCCTGACCTGGCCTATAGGTCTCCTGGTTTGCTTTTCCCAATTCTTCTCTTTGGGAAATTAAAAAATCATCAAGAAACTGAAACTTGGTAGCAGCTTCTTCATATCCCTTCCCACTCGCCCCAAGCCTGCGGTCCCTCCCCCACCCCGGCACTCCCAGTGATTACCATCTACAAACTTCATTAAGCTTGATTGAAAACTTTAACGTTTAGAGTCTTTGGCTATTTATGAAGAAGAGAAAAAGCAACTGTATTAACGGGAAAGGGAATCTATGGATCTTTTAAACCAGCACCAGTGACCTCTTCTGCTATCTTCTAGACACTGTCTTGGAGAAGGAAATGGCAACCCACTACAGTATTCTTGCCTGGAGAATCCCAGGGACGGAGGAGCCTACCGTCTATGGGGTCGTACAGAGTCGGACACGACTGAAGCGACTTAGCAGCAGCAGCAGCAGCAGACACTGTCTATCATGGGGATCCAGTATCCTTCTTCCAACACTGAATGATTTTTCATTATCAATGAATATGGTAGTTTTAAATTATTTTTAAGATGGCCACTTTAGGTTCTCAGATGTTTCTTCCAAATTATTCCTGACATTTGGTGTGAATGGAAGGTGTGGCAGGAGTCTGCATGAGTGCTAAGACTCTTCAGTTGTATCTGACTTTGTGCCACCCTATAGACCATAGCCAGCCAGGCTCCTCTGTCCATGGGCTTCTCTAAGCAAGAATACTGGAGTGGGTTGCCATTTCCTTCTCCAATAATAAAAATAGGAAAGCTGAATCTCTTGGGGAGCTGTGCTCTGGCAACTGCTCATCCTCACAGTGCTTCCTACTCATTATTAACCATTACTATAATTGACTTTGGAATGTTTCCGGTCTCAGCAACTTATGATGTATTAGGGAGAGGAGAGAGATGTTCTCTAGGGCTAAGGAGCCCTTTGTGTGTGTGTGTGTGTGTGTGTGTGTNGCTATGGACCTAAGAGAAGCAGAAGATATTAAGAAGAGGTGGCAAGAATACACAGAAGAACTGTACAAAAAAGATCTTCATGACCCAGATAATCACGATGGTGTGATCACTCACCTAGAGCCAGACATCCTGGAATGTGAAGTCAAGTGGGCCTTAGGAAGCAACACTAGGAACAAAGCTAGTGAAGGTGATGGAATTCCAGTTGAGCTATTTCTAATTCTAAAAGATGATGCTTTGAAAGTGCTGCACTCAACATGCCAGCAAATTGGGAAAACTCAGCAGTGGCCACAGGACTGGAAAAGTCAGTTTTCATTCCATCCCAAAGAAAGGCAATGCCAAAGAATGCTCAAACTACTGCACAATTTCACTCATCTCACATGCTAGTAAAACAGTGCTCAAAATTCTCCAAGCTGGGCTTCAGCAATACATGAACTGTGAACTTCCAAGTGTTCAAGCTGGATTGAGGAAAGGCAGAGGAACCAGAGATCAAACTGCCAGCATCCACTGGATCATGGAAACAGCAAGAGAGTTCCAGAAAAACATCAATTTCTGCTTTATTGACTATGCCAAAGCCTTTGACTGTGTGGATCACAACAAACTGTGGAAAATACTTAAAGAGATAGGAATACCAGACCACCTGACCTGCCTCTTGAGAAATCTGTATGCAGGTCAGGAAGCAACAGTTAGAACTGGACATGGAACAACAGACTGGTTCCAAATAGGAAAAGGAGTACGTCAAGGCTGTATATTGTCACCCTGCTTATTTAACTTCTATGCAGGGTACATCATGAGAAATGCTGAGCTGGATGAAGTACAAGCTGGAATCAAGATTGCTGGGAGAAATATCAATCAACTCAGATAGGCAGATAACACCACCCTTATAGCAGAAAATGAAGAACTAAAGAGCCTCTTGATGAAAGTGAAAGAGGAGAGTGAAAAAGTTGGCTTGAAGCTCAACATTCAGAAAACTAAGATCATGGCCTCCAGTCCCATCACTTCATGGCAAATAGATGTGGAAACAATGGAAACAGTGGCTGACTTTATTTTTCTGGGCTCCAAAATCACTGCAGATGGTGACTGCAGCCATGAAATTAAAAGACACTTACTCCTTGGAAGGAAAGTTATGACCAACCTAGACAGCATATTAAAAATCAGAGACATTACTTTGCCAACAAAGGTCCATCTAGTCAAGGCTATGGTTTTTCCAGTGGTCATGTATGGATGTGAGAGTTGGCCTGTGAAACAAGCTGAGCACCGAAGAATTGATGCTTTTGAACTATGGTGTTGGAGAAGACTCTTGAGAGTCCCTTGGACTGCAAGGAGATACAACCAGTCCTTTCTGGAGATCAGTCCTGGGTGTTCTTTGGAAGGACTGATGCTAAAGCTGAAACTCCAGTACTTTGGCCACCTTATGCAAAGAGTTGACTAATTAGAAAAGACCTTGATGCTGGGAGGGATTGGGTGCAGGAGGAGAATGGGATGACAGAGGATGAGAAGGCTGGATGGCATCACTAACTCGATGGACATGAGTTTGGGTGAACTCTGGGAGTTGGTGATGGACAGGGAGGCCTGGCATGCTGCCATTCATGGGGTCGCAAAGAGTCAGACACGAGCGACTGAACTGAACTGAACTGAATGGTTTAGTGGTTTTCCCTACTTTCTTCAATTTAAGTCTGAATTTGACAATAAGGAGTTCATGATCTGAGCCACAGTCAGCTCCTGGTCTTGTTTTTGCTGACTGTATAGAGCTTTTCCATCTTTGGCTGCAAAGAATATAATCAATCTGATTTTGGTGTTGGCCATGTACAGAGTCTTCTCCTGTGTTGTTGGAAGAGGGTGTTTGCTATGACCAGTGCGTTCTCTTGGCAAAACTATTCACCTTTGCCCTGCTTCATTCTGTACTCCAAGGCCAAATTTGCCTGTTACTCCAGGTGTTTTTTGACTTCCTAATTTTGCATTCCAGTCCCTCATAATGAAAAGGACATCTTTTGGGGGTGTTAGTTCTAGAAGGTCTTGTAGATCTTCATAGAACCATTCAACCTCAACTTCTTCAGCATTACTGGTTGGGTCATAGACTTGGATCACTGTGATATTGAATGGTTTGCCTTGGAAACGAACAGAGAGCATTCTGTCGTTTTTGAGATTGCATCCAAGTACTGCATTTCGGACTCTTTTGTTGACCATGATGGCTACTCCATTTCTTCTAAGGGAATCCTGTCCACAGTATGCTTATACACATTTAAGTTCACCAGGAAAAATCTTTTAAGAACCTAATAGTTTCATGGCAATGAGATGTCTAGTCACTTCAAAAAACATAACACCTGTTATCAACTATTTCAGAAAGTGATCAACCTCATAAGTCATCAAACNATCCTGTCCACAGTATGCTTATACACATTTAAGTTCACCAGGAAAAATCTTTTAAGAACCTAATAGTTTCATGGCAATGAGATGTCTAGTCACTTCAAAAAACATAACACCTGTTATCAACTATTTCAGAAAGTGATCAACCTCATAAGTCATCAAACAACGTCAAAGTCTTGGTACCACTCCAGTTCATCCAAAAATTTACCTCCTATAAAGGTGTTTAGGAAACTATATACAACAATGGGGTTCAGTGCTATGAAACCAGTACTTTTCCACATCAGTCTCTTCCTGAGAGGACCACAACCTGTATAATTTTTTTAAAAAACAGCTTGACAACCTGCCCTTCAGTGGATGTGCTAGATGGGTGCTCACTCAACAGCCACTCCTATCTCCTTCCTCACTAAAATAGTTCCCTAACCTGCTGAACTGCTAAAGCCAGAAAACTGAAAATTCGCATTCCAAAGTTTCTGGTAGCCGTGGTTCTCATATGATTTGAGTTGGTATGGGGTTCCTAGGTGGCGCTAGTGTTAAGGAACCTACTTGTCAATGCAGGAGATGTCAATTGCATGCCCCCGGTGGGATTTGGAAAGTAGACGGGAAGCGGTGGCCATTCTTAGCCGCTGCGGCATGTCTTCCGGCAAGAACAGATGTGGAGACATTTGGGTTTATAGTGACAGGGTGACAAGAATGGCCAATATTCCCCCACTTGCTTTATGGGCTTCAAATACGGGGCATTCGTTTGCTAGCGTGGGTTTTAGCTGGCACAGAGTGGCTTTGCACATGGCAACTGTGGTGGCCATGTTTCAACTCCCCAGGTGGATTCCTGGCCATTCCTAGTAGAAGCATCAGTCCCCTTGCTGGCCCAGTTCTGAGTATGACATTGAGACGTATTCCTGGAAGCTCAACCCAGATTCTCTCTCCAAATTCTGTAAGCCTTTTAATGCTTTACTAGACATCTTTTCTTCTGTTCTCTATGGTTCTGTTCTCTGACTAAACCTTCATGGACACATGCCTCAGAAGTGTCTAAAAGGGTCAAATTGTTGTCCCAGTCATTTCACTTCTGGACTCCAGTCAATTTAAATAATATCTAAGAAGTACAAATTTTATTAGCAAAAATATGCATAATTGTACAATAAAAACGTGAAACTAATCAACAATGGGGACTATTTAAGTAAATTGTGGGACATTCATCCAGTGTGGTGGACATTGCTGCTAATAATAATAGCATGAGCCCTGCTCTCCTGTCTCTAGAACTTTGCTCACATGGTGTACTTGCAGAAAACACCGGACCCCTACCCCTATGGTTTCCTCTCCTTTTGTCTAATTACTATGGTTCTTGTTCTTCAAATATTTATTGATTATATACTATATGCCAAATGACCATCTGGACACTGCATTAACAGCAGCAAAAAACTAAAAACAAAAATTCATGAACCTTGAAACTCAGGCTCTAGATAAGGAAATAGACGATAAAAACATTTTAAGTAATATATATGGCATATCATATGCCATACGTTTCTCCTTTAGGGAAACTCCTAGGCGTCCTCAAAACTGGGTTTGGTATCTCTTCCTCCCTTAGCAGTCTCAGTTTATATTACAAGATGTACATATCATTGTTGTTGTTCAGTCAATAAGTCATGTTTGACTCTGCGACCCCCATGAACTGCAGCATGTCAGACTCCCCTATCCTTTACTACCTCCTGGAGTTTGCTCAAATTCATGAAATTGCATTTTTACTGGCAAGAGACTTTTTGACAATAAGCTCTTTGAAGGCAGGGCCTATCTCTTTTGCTTAGTCTATCCTCATATATAGTCAACATTCAGTAAATGCACTAATTCTGTAGAGAGATAAATGATGTTTTAAATATTTTTTAATGAATTCAGAAAATTGCTATAATGAGAATAATAATGAAAAATGATTAAACTTCAAAATGTTATGCACTGCAAAATGATGATAATTGTTGAAGCTGGGTGAGGGGTTCATGGTAGTTTAGTTGTCTTTTTACTTTTGCATGAAAGTTTAGGAAAATGTTCAGTTCAGTTCAGTCACTCAGTTGTATCTGACTCTGCGACCCCATGAATTGCAGCACACTAGGTCTCCCTGTCCATCACCGACTCCTGGAGTTCACTCAGACTCATGTCCATCGAGTCAGTGATGCCATCCAGCNGGGGGGGGGGGCAAAAAAATTGATTCTAGGTCTTATATTAAATATGGGCACCTGGCTCCGTAAGTGGCTCGTTGGTCTAGGGGTATGATTCTCGCTTCGGGTGCGAGAGGTCCCGGGTTCAAATCCCGGACGAGCCCGCTCCGTTTTCGAACAATTCCAATAAATATTGAGGAAAAGTATTTTCTCTAATATTGTTGCCAAAAAGATGGAATTTCAATGCATTGACGATGGGATTGTCTTCCGAGCAGCTGGGTACTTAATTCCAGATCCCCTTGATTGGGAGGTATCTGGTTTTGATGCTAGTTCGCAGACGCCCCTTCCACTCCTTTCCGCCCGCCCCAGTTCCTGTTCTTCAGTGGATCTCTTTCCAAAAGTCAAGAACGAAGGCCTTGGGCACCTAGTTTGTGCCTACGTGTGTATGTGCCTACGTACGTACGTGTGCGTACTTGACTGGGTGGGGCGGAGCGGGGAAGTGTGAATTACGGTCAACCAGTACCTGACTCGGAGAAGGCAATGGCACCCCACTCCAGTACTCTCGCCTGGAAAATCCCATGGACAGAGGAGCCTCGTAGGCTGCGGTCCGTGGGGTCGCGAAGAGTAGGACACGACTGAGCGACTTCACTTTTACTTTTCACTTTCATGCATTGGAGAAGGAAATGGCAACCCACTCCAGTGTTCGTTCTTGCCTGGAGAATCCCAGGGACGGGGGAGCCTGGTGGGCTGCCGTTCCTGGGGTCACACAGAGTCGGACACGACTGAAGCGACTTTGCAGCAGCAGCAGCAGCGGTACCTGACTTCCTCTGGTAGAGATGTGGATTTGCGTTTCCACTGCTATCTTCGACTTGAGTGATCATTCTCCCACTGGCAGCAGTTAAGGTTCCGCACTGACTAAAGTAAAAGGCACTCCTGGTTGCTGCCGCCGCCACTCCTACTGTAATCAACGGTTAGGATGTAAGCCTCTTTCTTTTCCTGCGTTGCACCTTGGAACTGCACTCCCCGGTCAGAGTTTATTTACCTATTCATTCAACGAATTCAGTGAATACTACGTGTCAGCCTCTGCTGGATCCCAGGGATGCGGTGAGGGGCCAGGAATTTAAAAAATTAAAAAACAAAACAGTTTTTGTTTCTATGGGATTTAATATCACCAGTAACTAAATTTTGCAATTACGTTTCGTCCTAAGAGGAAGTGTAGAATTCCCACAGCACAAATATCCAGAGCCCACCTCTAGATTTCAGGGGAATATTGCCGGCCACAGTTTGTCCACCGGGAGAGAAAAACCACGAAGAGAAATCACTGACACTTGGAAGTTTGAGGGCTTCCCTACCCGAAACCTGGAAATTTGCCATATCTTCTTCTTGACTCCAGGAAAACCTCTCAATTTGAAACTGTTGAAAACGTTCAGGTAAATTGATTAATGAAATTTGGAAGATGAAGAAGTAAGATGGAGAAGGAAGGTATTAATCCAGTTACTTTGCTCATGCTAGCTAAATTAAGATATATCCTCAGGATAACCGTCTTATGTGGTCGACACTTAGAGTGAAAACACACACAAACCACCTTAGCTTCTTGCTTGCTTCTTGATAACTTAAGAGACTCACGTAGCCCTGCTCATCTTGGCATTCAGAAATATTATCTCTTTTTTTACCTTTCCTTGTTATTTTTTGTCTTTCCTTGATCAATTTTGGGAACCAAATAAGTATGAAGGTACATGTTTGGAGAAGGGTTTCCTCCAACCTCTGTCCTTTAATAATTTTCTCAGAATTCAAGTCAGTTTTACATCATCTAAGCAGATTTAATGATCCTTTTTCAAGGGATTTTACTATCCCAAGAAGGATGGGTTAAAGATATTGCCTGATAGTAAATTATCACTGAAGCCCACAGTCAATAAACTAGACTCATAATCTCATTTTCAGTCATTTTTAGGGCCTAATTAACCCACTCCAGTATTCTTGCCTGGAGAATCCCATGGACGGAGGAGCCTTGTAGGCTACAGTCCATGGGGTTGTAAAGAGTCGGACACAACTGAGCCACTTAACTAACTTGGGGCCTAATTATATCTGCAGACCAGCAATCAAAGATCACTAGAAATCTAAAGTGAATGTCTAATATGAAAGACAGAGATGAACGTGAATTTAAAAAGTAGAGGAAAATATTATGCAGAGAGGAGGAAAATAATCTCAGGCATGTTATTACATCTATTCTTGTTTTAAAAGAGGCTGCTGTTCAACAAGGTAACTCTTAAGTACAGAAATCTCAAAGTTGAAATTGTGATAGTAGACATGAAAAACTTAATAGAATAGTTGAAATAAAATGTAAAGGACATTTTCCAGAATATGGAGTAATAATATAAGGGCACTCCTTCATATTTATCCAAATGAGCTGAAAATCTACATCCACCAAAAAACCTGCACATTAATTTTTAAAGCAACTTTATTCATAATTGTCAATACTTGAAAGCAACCAAAATACCCTTCATTAAATTAATGGATAAACAAACCGTGGTACATCCATACAATGGAATATTAGTAGTAAGAAGAAATAAGCTATCAGGTCACAAAAAGGCATGCAGGAAACTTAAAAAACATATTACTAAGTAAAAGAAGCCAATTTGAAAAGGCTGCATACTGTGTGATTCCAACTATATGACTTTCTGGGAAAAGATATAGAAACAATAAAAATATCAGTAGTTCTAGAGGATGTATGGATGAAGATGTGGAACACAGGGCAATATAACTATTCTGTACAATACTGTAATGATGGATGCATGTCACTAAACATTTGTCAAACCCAAAGNAACTATATGACTTTCTGGGAAAAGATATAGAAACAATAAAAATATCAGTAGTTCTAGAGGATGTATGGATGAAGATGTGGAACACAGGGCAATATAACTATTCTGTACAATACTGTAATGATGGATGCATGTCACTAAACATTTGTCAAACCCAAAGAATGTCTAAAGTGAAGGGTAAACCTTAACATGAAGAGTGTTAATATGGGGTCGCACGGAGTCGGACACCACTGAGCGACTGAACTGAACTGAACTGATTGGTTCATCAGTTGTAACAAGTATACCAAATAATATACAATGTAAATCATAGGAGAAGCTGTGGGGGACAATAGGAGGTATGTGTGGATTCTGTACTTATGTATTGATTTTTCTGTACACCTAGAACTGCCTTAAAAATAGTCTATTAAAAATAGAAGCAGATTGTAACTAGGAGAGAATAATACTTTTCGAAAAGTAGAAGAAACATCCCGGAGGTTTAAAATCCAAGTATAAAAAATTCTAGGGAAAAAAAGGTAAAGCGAGAGAATACAGAACACATAAGTGAGAAAATTGACAAAAAAGTAAAGTTAATTTCTCAAACTGAAATAGATGATTTTTCCAAATGTAATGATGTAATAGAGCTCCCAGAACAGTGGATGAAAATAGACACACACAAAGGCATATCTTTCAGACATTTTAGTACATTGAAGACAAAGAAATCATGTTGAAAGAGAGAAAAAGTAATTACAAATGAAACATAGTAATTAGAATGACTTTGTAATTCTCAAAAGCAATATTGAGATCTAGAAGAAAATGGAGAACTCTTTCAAAATCCTGAAAGAAAATATTCCCTAGGATTCCATACCCAACCAAACATTTAAGCACGTATACAAGAAATATAAAAGATATGCTCCAACACCAAAATATGAAAAAATCTTATCTCCAATGAAATCTTTCTCAGGAAGACATCAGGATGAAAACTGTATAGCTAATACAGAAAACACCCAATTTCTTTTTTGGTCAAAGCTTTTATAGTTATTTGTGGTAATTTGAGAAAAAAACTGTAATGTTCAGGAAACAAAAATATCATGAGAGACCAGTGAATGGTATTATACGAACAGTGATACTAATTCAATAAATATTATGATATAAGTAAATTCAGAAGAAAAATCAGTAGCAAGGGTGTCTGTATATGGTGATATTTAAGGCAAGGAAAGAGAAATGAATCTTTTTTTTTTAATTTAAGAAATAATCAATAGAAAATACTAAACTGAAAAAAAATTTAAAGTAGAAATAAAAGCATCTGTATGAATTAAAACACAATTTGGTCTCTGTGACAAAGACCCCAATGAACTGTATGTTAAAGGAAGCAGAAAGAAAGAAAAATAGCATTAAGTCATGTGTGACTCTTGCAATCCCATGAACTGTAGGCTGTTAGTCCCCTCTGTCCATGGGATTCTCCAAGCAAGAATACTGAAGTGGGTTGCCATTTCCTTCTCCAGGGGATCCTCCCCAACCCAGGAATTGAATCCAGGTCTCCCACATTGTTTTTTCCAACTGAGCTACACAGGAAGCCCTCATGATCTCTCATATAACAGTCTGAAGGTATAATCAGTCCCAGAGTGATATTTTGGCTCTAGGGAATTGGTTCTAATCTTCTATCTCATGGTTCCCTCCTTCCTACTACTACTAAGTCGTTTCAGTCGTGTCCGACTCTGTGCGACCCCATAGATGGTAGCCCACCAGGCTCCGCCATCCCTGGGATTCTCCAGGCAAGAACACTGGAGTGGGTTGCCATTTCCTTCTCCAGTGCATGAAAATGAGAAGTGAAAGTGAAGTCGCTCAGTCGTGTTCGACTCTCCGAGACCCCATGGACAGAGGAGCCTATCAGGGTGCCATTGCCTTCTCCTATGGTTACTATTTCCAATCTCTTTATATTTCATGACACCTTCATTCCTGTAATGCTGCCTTTTCCAGCAAGCAGATACAGTCAAAAGAGAGAAATGAATGGTATTTATTTCCTCTTCTGAACATACGTGAAAGCTTTACATCCACTTTATCTCTAATGCCCTGGTTTAGAAATTGGCCCCATGACCACACATCAGGGAAAGTGGTGCACTGTAATTTTCTCATGGATGGCTATGAACGCTACCAAATTTCCATTTCTTGGAAGGAAAGAACAAATACTGATGGCAGCTAGCCATCTCTGCCATAGCATGATATTTGGTAACACGCTGGTAAAACAAAAACAACACAAACAAAAAGCCAAATGACTGAAAAGCTTTGCCTCCACCAAAGGGGGAAGAGAACCACCTTCTAACACACACATATTTCTGAAGTACTTGAGATTTTAAACATGTGGTTAACTTTAATTTAAACATTTTAACTTAAAAAAAAAATAAGCTTCAAGCTGAGAACCAAGAGTGGATAAAAAAAATTTATCCAGGTTAAAATGAAAAAGGGCAAGAGCACTCTATGAGGGAAAATGTCTTGTTGGAAGAAAGGGGAAATGAATTTTTCTTGATACAACATCGTGAATTACACTGAGCATGAAAAATAAGGTGGAGGGATATGGGTTAAATTGAGGTGAAGATCCAGTCAAAACAATGCAGCCTACGTTAAAATATAAGGACTTTTCAAAAAATGTTTTAAATTTATTTATTTCTAGTCAAAGGATATTTGTTTTACAATACTATGTTGGTTTCTGCCATATATCAATATGAATCAGCCATAGGTAAGCATATGTCCCCTACCTCTTGTCCCTCCCTCCCCCCCCCCCCCCCCCCCNTTTAATATTTTTTATAAAGGACTTTTCCAAGCAAGAAGAGAGATTGATTCTCTGGGACAAGTTAAGGATGGTTTTCACTGAAGAAAACGTTAGAGCAACCTAAATAGTGTCCTCATGAAATGGAGTAGGACCATATGATCGTTGCTACACATCCCGCCATGTGTTCTGCCTGCCTTTTGCCTGTAAAAACTTAGTCGAAGAATAATAAGTTTAATCAGAGAAGTGACAAATGCTGAAACAAAAGGAGACNGTGTCCTCATGAAATGGAGTAGGACCATATGATCGTTGCTACACATCCCGCCATGTGTTCTGCCTGCCTTTTGCCTGTAAAAACTTAGTCGAAGAATAATAAGTTTAATCAGAGAAGTGACAAATGCTGAAACAAAAGGAGACTATATAATAACCATGCAGTCATTAAGCATAGTTAAGGACCTTTCCTCAAAGGCTATAGATAATATTCTGAGCCATATCCTGTGAGCTGTCTTATAGATACCAAAACACCAGGTGGAGAAGTTAACTACACGAAGACAAGACTGTACCCAGGATATGAGCTGCCACAATTCTGAGAGCTGACCGCAAAGAAATGGGAACAAATGCTCCCTGGAACTGAAGAGTAACTGTACCTAAAACAATCAGGATGATGATGGTCAGACCACTGATGACCACTTTCAAGATAACTGTTAGAGATGTCTGTGCTGTTTCTGCATGTAGCCCCTCCACCAAGGACTCCATCTATAAAAGCTCTCATCCCCTGCTTGTGGTGGGGGAAGAGCGGGGAGTCGGCCTGTGGACAGATGTCTGCCACCCCTATGCTCAGTTGCCACCATCTGAAATAAAGCAAACTTTCCTTTCCACCAACCTGGCCTGTTTACTGGCTTTTGAGCAGTAAGCTGCTGGACTGCCCCCCCTTCCCCATGCACCTTTAGGTAACACTCACACTATGAGTGTGAAAATGAAGCAGGAATCTGTTCCTACAGGATTTCTTCCATGTTTGCGGTTGTTCATCCTGTGATTGATTTACTTAATCTTCACAAGAAATATCTTCATGACCAGCTTTCATTCTCAGATTTATTGATGTTTCCTGACCAGCTTCTCATGTGCTTCAGCACACCAGCCACAGTGATTTCCAATGTTTTTCTAGATATTCCTGTCCTTTGAACATACCCCTTCGTCAGTCTGGGACACCCTCATTTTTCTCATCTCTAGAAAATTTCTCACCTCAAGGCTCACCTTCAATATTACCATCTTTTCTCAGGCATTTATGATTCATTATAATTAGGGTTAGTCTGTACATGTTCATTCATGTGCATGTTATTCATTCCATGAAACAACCAAACCAATCAAAACTCCCAAAAACAGTTAAAATAGGTTTTTTCACTCTTTCCCAGAAACATTTTTTCAACTCATTTAAAAAAATGAGTCACTTAACATTTTTAGCACTGCATCCCTTGTAAGAGCAAATAAAAATTGGGAAACATTTCCTCTAGAAAACCATTCAAGAAACACACGGGTATTCGGAAGGAAAACAGAGTTAATGATTCCTCTGATGCCGATGATCCGAGAAGAGAACCCCAAGAATTAAAGATTTTTTTTCTACACAATTCACCCTAAAGTACTGCAAAAGGGGCAATAACATTGAATAGAAATTGAGCCCTAGTCAGAGTTCATCGTTTAATTTTCCAAATTATTTTATTAACCCTGCGAGGAGTCCACATTCGCCAGCTTCTCTGACAGCGACTCCAGGGGGACTGGTTTTGGGAACCTCTGCTCCCTGCGGTCTTTTCGGCTTCTATCTGGGGGCGCTGGACCAGGCTCCCCGGACACGAGAGAGTGACAGCAAACTCGGACTTGATGCTGAGGTGCCCCCTGCCCGCAGCAGGAGAAAAGGAATGAAAGCCCACGCAAATGTGTTTCTACCAAGTCTCCTGTGAGCGCTAAGCTTGGGTTTTTGGTTTTTTTTTTTCCCCCCGTCTCAGTTTTTCCAATCCAGTTCTTTGTCCATTCGTGTGAAAACGGGCCACCTCCACGTCTCCCAGACGTCTCCAAACCATCTCCTAACCGTCTTTCTCTCTGAAATAGTGAGTTCCCAAGTATGAACTCTGAAATAAACTTTGCCAAATACCTAAGGTGTGAAGACGAGGTGGCCGAGTGGTTAAGGCGATGGACTGCTAATCCATTGTGCTTTGCACGCGTGGGTTCGAATCCCACCTTCGTCGATTTGGCATTTTTAGTAAGGAGAAAGGAAGATCACCTACCCAGATCCAAACTTTGAATTCATCTATGAGAAAGCTGCTCTTATGTGTGGATTTTCCTAATTTACACTGACAGTTGATTTGGTTATTGTCATTTGATGAAGTTCCTTCAGGGAAGTGGAGAAAGAGATAAGTGAAAGACAGACAAAGCTGGTACTGGAATCTGGTCTGTCCAGTCCCTCATTTTAGAAGTTATTACTCCAATGAGCAATAAAACAAATTCATCAGCAGATACAGTCAGCAGAACAAGCAGACCAAGGCAGAATTTGAATTAGATTCTCAAGAACAAATTGACCAAAATTGAAGAAATGTATAGTACTGAAGAGATGAGAACATGAGTTAAAAGATAAAGGTATTTGGAGGTAACAGTTTCAGATGATAACCGCACAAACCACTTTCTAAGAGGCCACATTCAATATGCTCCTTGAGGGTGGAATCAAGAATCTGTTGCTGAAGAGTGATTGGATTGGATATTTCCAAATTGTACCCCTGAGAACTTAAAAATGAAGACACCTTGTGTAAAGGCGACATGAAAAGAAGCATCATTTAGAGACTGTCAGAATCCCAGGATTTGGTAGGGGAGATGGTTGGGAAAGTCTGGGTAGAGTGACTTGCAGGACTCCTTCTGAGACTTTCAATGAATTGAAGGTTGTATCATAAAGCAACAATAAAGTCATATTTTACCCCATTGGGAGATTAAAATTTGTTCTTTGTGGTAATAGACATGATGCACATATTCTTCCACGTTGCAGCTAAAGTACCCCAAACTGAGAGAAAGGGTGCCCTCTTTCCCTGAGGTACTCATTTAATCTTCTTGGCCTGCTAAGTGATATCCTTGACTATATGTAAGGTGAGACTCTCATAAGCCACAGAATAGATATCAAACAAATTTTCCTGGGTGCACTTCACGGGCTCTAATTCATTTCTACGGTGATTTAGAGTTCTTGTTCCTTGCTGCTGCTGCTGCTAAGTCGCTTCAGTCGTGTCCAACTCTGTGCGACCCCATAGACAGCAGCCCACCAGGCTCCCCCATCCCTGGGATTCTCTAGGCAAGAATACTGGAGTGGGTTGCCATTTTCTTCTCTTGTTCCTTACCTGTAGGCTTTTCATAACTAACTTTAAAAGGGTATATTGCAGTTTTGCTTTTTCCTATTATATTTTGACCCAAGAAGTGAATTTTTACTTTTATTTTTAAAATAGCTTTATTAAAGTATAACTGGTATATGATGAACTGCATATATTTACAGGGTACAATTTAATAAATTTTGACATATGTATACACATACCATGACCCCAATCAAGACACTGAACTTATCTGTTGTCCCTGAAATCTCACTGTCCCTTTTAGTACTTCTGTTCTCCTGCCTCCCCTGAGCTGAGTTTTGAATTACGTTTCTTTAGCTGTGTCAGAAAGGTTACAAGATGGTGTAACTATAGGTGCAGAAACCAGAAGTTATTCAAACATGGAAGGGCCCCAGATGCCAGACTATATACCTTCTATCAGCCTCTAAAGTCAGAGGTGGCCTATATGTGACACAGCATTTCCTCCACAGTACTGTTTACCACTAATGGATGAAGAAATAAATGAAAAAGAAAAGAATGTGCAGAAATAATCTACAAGATTTGGCAAGTCCTTGGAGTTTGGATATGTATTTAACTGGTGAAGAAATCCTCAAATCTGTAAATATATATTAAGAGAACTGGCAAGCACATGTGAAGAAGGAATGTGGAGAGAACATGAGGTGAATGGACGAACATGCATTTTAGAGTTTAAAAAAAAGTCTGTTTTCCACTAGTGGCTTTGCCAGTTAGCCATGTGACTCGAAGAAGCTATTTTCCCCTGAGCCTCAGCTTCACAACTTAAATGAGGATAATGGTATGTGTTCATGAAAAATTAAACTGGACTCAATAAAACAATGTGAGTGATTCACTTTTTATCTTTCCCTGACTTAGTCCTGAATCAGTTCAGTTCAGTTCAGTCACTCAGTCATGTCCGACTCTTTGCGACCCTATGAATCGCAGCAGGCCAAGCCTCCCTGTACATCACCAACTCTCGGAGTTTACCCAAACTCATGTCCATAGAGTCGGTGATGCCATCCAGCCATCTCATCCTCTGTTGTCCCGTTCTCTTCCTGCCCCTAATCCCTCCCAGCATCAGAGTCTTTTCCAATGAATCAACTCTTCACATGAGGTGGCCAAAGTATTAGAGTTTCAGCTTCAGCATCAGTCCTTCCAATGAACAGATAGTGGCAATTATTGCTCAGGTCCTTTTGGTGGTATTTCAAAAATATCTCAGGTCATTTGTTTGCAAGTGCAGATTTAAAATAAGAAGGAGTTTAGGCTGGAGACAAATTCAAAGTAATTCATTCCTTCATTGGTTGGACTAGATGGAATACTCCATCTAATATGGCCAGGGAGGAGATTATGGGTAGTGAAAAAAGAATGACTGAAATTTCAGAAGCTAAGAGACTTGGAGAAAATGAGAGCTGGTGAAGAAAAAAAAAAAAAAAAAAAAAAACTAGCCAAAGACAAACACAACTGTCCTCAGTCAAAAGTCCACCAGGTCTGACTGCTAGATGAGCATGGGATGGCATCTACAGCACCACCCTCTAATGTTGGGTTCCTCTAACTGTAGGGGTAAAATGGAAGTCTTGTTGATCCATGTGGAGAATTCCTTAGACACTGGTGTTTCTCTTCTGAGAGAAACATTAATCCAGAAAACAGTACTCTGAAGAGAGGTGGATTTGCCATTTCCTGTTAACTGAAACCCTGAAGCCAGCAAGGGTGCATGTCTTTCCTGACAGAATGGAGATTCAGAGAAGACAGAATATCTTGAAGTAACTCAATATGACATTTCCCCCTTTTTTGGCATATAAAAATAAAATAATGTATGTAATAGTAATTATTAACAAGCAAAATTCATGAAGAAGAAGAAACCTGAATTTCTAACAAAACCTAAGGTTGTTTTTTTTTTTTTTTTTCAAGGAAGAAAACTGGAAGTTCAACCAGAAGAAGCACTCAGAGAATGGCAGAAAGTGGAGACAATTTGTTTTGTTTTTCGGCTGAATCATCCACCCAAGAAAGTAAAGTCTTTGAGGTCTCCCATAACAACAGAGGAGAATATTACTTCATCCATTTATTTGGAGATATACTGTGTGCCAGGCCCTGTTCTAGAAGCTGGGGGATACAATCATGATCAAAGTAGACTAAAACAGAGAAATTCAGCTCTCAGTTGACTTACATTCTGGTGAAGAGGATGGTATGGTGAGGATAAGTAAAATATACAACATGTCATATCTTGATACATATTATGAAGAACGGTAAGCAGGAATTGAAAATTTGCTTGGGGTGGCTCAGATATAAAGATGACATTCAAAGAATGCTTCACCAACAGGACAAATACCTGTGTTAGGACTTCAATGTTCCTTCCTTACAAAGCACAGTGGTCCCATCCCAGGAAGGGAACACGAATTCAGCCATCCCACAACTCTCCTGACCAGGTTCAGCTCCTGAGCAGCTTGTCAAGAGACCCACGCTTTCTCTCAAACGACCATCAGGCTTATTTTCAGGGAAAATGCAGCCAGTGTAATAACAGCTTTGGCCTCTGATTACCCTCCTCAGGTCACTGGTTCAAGTGCACCTGCTGAGAAGTCTTTGCTACTCTACTTACTAATAGGAAAGAATTCCAAGCTAGATAATGAGAAAACCAGGGGCAGAACTTGAAAGGAATATAGCCATTGGCCGTTTGAGTTAAAGGGGACATAGAGAATCCACATTTATATATTTGTGTTTGTATGAATAAATTCCAGACAGGAAAGACACTAATAACGTGGTTCTTTGTTATTGATGAAAGGACTTGGTCAGATAAGAATTGTGTTTGAAGTAGTATTGTTTCTTGTATTTTTACATACAGTTATTAAAGTCTAGCAATGGACTGCCTAACAGAAACCACAGAATAAAATATTAACTGTATTATCTTAAAGAGCCACAAGATGGAGACAGCGTTTCTTGATTCAGCCTGTGCGCTGAAAGAAGGGGACCAAAGCTGCTATGAACTCCCGTGTAAACCGCCTCTCTCCTGGTTTCCTTAGTTCAGTCTCCAGAATTTCTCTTCGCCAACATTTGCTTCCTCTCGTTATCACTCCTTATTGACTGGAAGAGAATTATGTTTGTTAATTGGGCCAGCTTTTTAAAGAAACATTTTTCAGGGAAAGGGGAAGGAAGGCAGAGAAGGGACACGTTGAAATATACACAGAAGTTGACGAAGAGAACAAGGTACTTCCAAGTGCCCATCAGGCAAAACTTCAACAATTAACCAACATCCCTCGTGTTATTTCTTTATCCACCCACCGGGTACACTGTGGGGGAGGGTTACAGTGTAAAGAAATCATAAACATGTTGTTTCAATCATGAATATTTCGAACATCCCAACAGATACAGAATTAAACAAGATACAAGATTTTCTCTCCTAAGAAAAATTTTAAATGATTTGTAACATCATCCAGTAACTAGTACTAGAAAAAATATCTTCAATTGCCTCAAATATTTTATTCTCTTTACAATGATTTTTCTGATTTGCATTCCATTAGAGATG
>SJYV01033663.1:229289-281179 GCA_006410875.1 Neotragus pygmaeus
AAAAGGGAGGGAGTGCCATCAGATAACAGCTGATGCCAAACTTTCCACAGGCCTCAGTGGTGGAATCCATCTTGAAGAAAAGGGTACTCTCATGTTGAGGCAAGTCCTAGAACAGGTCAGATGTGGGATTAGAATCAAGGTAATTGGCCAAAGGTAAACAAAGACCTGGAAGAACTGCCCTATATAAATTAACTGCCTCTTTACTACACTCCTCATTAGGGAGGATACCCACACCCTTTCTCTCTGGGTGGGTGTGTCTATCTTGTTTTTGTCTTAAAAAAAAAAAAAGAGAGACAAACTGTTTCTCAGTGTGCTCTCCCACTTATGCTGTGTCTCTAAATAATAAATTTAATAAATAGTAAATAATAATAAATTGTTTTTAAAGTTTTTGCCTCTTTGAGAAATATATTTTTTAAATAGAGCAAGAGCCAGAGGAACTTTGCTTCTAGCATCTAGCCCCTGGGGAGTTCCTGGTTTTCATCCAAGCTACCCAGGTCTGGATTAAAGATTTACTGAGCATGGCCCCACCCATCAGAACAAGACCCAGTTCCCCCCACAGTCAGTCAGCTTCTATAAGCCTCTTATCCTTATCCCTCAGAGGGCAGACAGAATGAAAACCACAATCACAGAAAAGTAATCAAACTGATCACATGGACCACAGCCTTGTCTAACTCAATGAAACTATGAAGCATGTCATGTAGGGCCACCGAAAACAGACAAGTCATGGTGGAGAGTTCTGACAAAACATGGTCCACTGGAGAAGGGAATGGCAAACCATTTCAGTATTCTTCCCTTGAGAATCCCAATAACAATATGAAAAGGCAAAAAGATATGACACTGAAAGATGAATTCCCCAGGTTCGTAGATGCCCAATATGCTACTGGAGAAGAGTGGAGAACTAACTCCAGAAAGAATGAAGAGTCGGAGCCAAAGCAAAAACAGTGCCCAGTTGTGGATGTGATTAGTGATGGAAGTAAAGCCTGATGCTGTAAAGAACAATATTGTATAGGAACCTGGAATGTTAGGTCCATGAATCAAGATAAGTCGGAAGTGGTCAAACAGGAGATGTCTCGTGAACATCAACATTTTAGGAATCAATAAAATGGACTAAAATGAGCAAATTTAACTCAACTACTATGGGCAAGTATCCCTTAGAAGAAATGGAGTAGCCCTCATAGTCAACTAGAGTCCGTAATGCAGTTCTTGGGTGCAATCTCAAAAATGACAAAATAATCTCTGTTCGTTTCCAAGGCAAACCATTCAATATCACAGTAATCCAGTCTATGCCCCAACCATCAATGCTGAAGAAGCTGAAGTTGAACGGTTCTATAAAGACCTACAAGACCTTCTAGAACTAACTCCCAAAAAAAGATATCCTTTTCATCATAGTGGAATGCAATGCAAAAGTAGGAAGTCAAGAGATGCCTGGGGTAACAGGAAAATTTGGCCTTTGAGTACAAAATGAAGCAGAGCAAAGTCTAACAGTTTTGCCAAGAGAATGCCCTGATTTTAGCAAACACCCTCTTCCAACACAAGAGATGACTGTACACATGGACATCACCAGATGGTCAATACCAAAATCAGATTGATTATATTCTTTGCAGCCAAAGATGGAGATGCTCCATACGGTCACCAGAACAAGATTGGGAGCTGACTGTGGCTCATATCAAGAACTCCTTGTTGCAAAATTCCAACTTAAATTGAAGAAAGTAGGGAAAACCACTAGACCATTTAGGTATGACCTAAATCAAATCCCTTATGATTATACAGTGAAAGTGACAAATAGATTCAAGGGATTAGGTGTAATAGACAGAGTGCCTGAAGAATTATGGATAAAGGTTTGTGACACTGAACAGGAGGCAGTGATCAAGATCATCCCTAAGAAAAATAAATGGTTGTCTGAGGAGGCCTTACAAATAGCTGTGAAAAGAAGAGAGGTGAAAGGCAAAGGAGAAAAGGAAAGATATAAGCATCTGAATGCAGAGTTCCAAAGAATAGCAAGGAGAGATAAGAAAGCCTTCCTCAGTGATCAATGCAAAGAAATAGAGGAAAACAACAGAATGGGAAAGACTAGATTTCACTTCAAGAAAATTAGAGATACCAAGGGAACATTTCATGCAAAGACGGGCATAATAAAGGACAGAAATGGTATGGTCCTAACAGAAGCAGAAGATATTAAGATGAGGTGGCAAGAACACACAGAAGAACTATACAAAAAAGACCTTCATGACCTAGATAACCATGATGGTGTGATCACTGGACTAGAGCCAGACATCCTGGAATGCAAAGTCAAGTGGGCATTAGGAAGCATTACTATGAACAAAGCTAGTGGAGGTGATGGAATTTCAGTTGAGCTATTTCGAATCCTGAAAGATGATGCTGTGAAAGTGCTGCACTCAATATGCCAGCAAATTTGGAAATCTCAGCAGTGGCCACATACTGGAAAAGGTCAGTTTTCATTCCAATCCCAAAGAAAGGCAATTTCAAAGAATGCTCAAACGACCACACAATTGCACTCATCTCACATGCTAGTAAAGGAATGCTCAAAATTCTCCAAGCCAGGCTTCAACTGTAGGTGAACTGAGAACTTCTAGGTGTTCAAGCTGGCTTTAGAAAAAGCAAAGGAACCAGAGATCAAATTGCCAACATCTGTTGGATCAGCAAGAGAGTTCCAGAAAAACATCTGCTTCTGATTTATTGACTACACCAAAGCCTTTGACTGTGTGGATCATAACAAGCTGTGGAAAATTCATAAAGAGATAGTAATACCAGACCACCTTACCTGCCCTCTGATAAATCTGTATGCAGGTCAAGAAGCAACAGTTAGATCTGGACATGGAACAGACTGGTTCCAATTTGGGAAAGGAGTACATCAAGGCTGTATATTGTAACCCTGCTTATTTAACTTATATGCAGAGTGAATCATGCGAAATACCAGGCTGAATAAAGCACAAGCTGGAATTAAGTTTTCTGGGAGAAATATCAATAATCTAAAATATGCAGATATGCATATTTGCAAATATACACCACTTTTATGGCAGAAAGCGAAGAGAAACTAAAGAGCCTCTTGATGAAGGTGAAAGAGGGGAGTGAAAAATCTGGCCTAAATCTCAACTTTCAAAAAACTAAAATCATGGTATCTGGTCCTATCACTTGATGGCAAGTAGATGGGTAAACAATGGAAATAGGAGAGACTTTATTGGGATAGACTTTAAACAGGAGAGACTTTATTTTTTTGAGCTCCAAAATCGCTGCAGATGGTGACTGCAGCCATGAAATTAAAAGATCCTTGCTTCTTGGAAGAAAAGCTGTGGCCAATCTAGACAGCATATTAAAAAGCAGAGACATTACTTTGCCAACAAAGGTCCGTCTAGTCAAGGCTATGGTTTTTCCTGGGGTCATGTATGGACGTGAGAGTTGGACCATAAAGAAAGGTGAGTGCCAAAGAATTGATGCTTTTGAATTGTGTTGTTGGAGAAGACTCTTGAGAGTCCCTTCGACGGCAAGGAGATCCAACTGGTCTATCCTAAAGGAAATCAGTCCTAAATATTCATTGGAAGGACTGATACTGAAGCTGAAACTCCAATACTTCGGCCACCTGATGTGAAGAACTGACTCCTTAGAAAAGACCCTGATGCTGGGCAAGATTGAAGGTAGGAGGAGAAGGGGATGACAGAGGATAGGATAGTTGGATGGCATCACTGATTAGATGGACCTGAGTTTGAGCAAGCTCTGGGAGTTGCTGATGGACAAGGAAGTCTGGCATCCATTTGGTTGCAAAGAGTCGGATACAACTGAGCGACTGAACTGAACTGAACACAGGTCTGATTCCTGGGCAGGGAACTAAGATATCTCTTTAAGACTGCTCACTGCTGTCTCTCAGAGATCAATATATGAGACATTATGGAGGCAGTTTCCAAATGCTGGATAAGCTGTTAGAAAAAGCTCAAAAAGGAGAGGAAATTTTGGACAGCAGGAAAAACTGAAGTGTGGGTTGAAACATGGGTAGGCTTTGGGTCAACAAAGGGGAAGAGTACCTCTGATAGTGGATTTAACAAAACATTAATTGCTTTCAGGCATTATTACTATGCTAACTTTAGATCCATTTCAGATAAATTAGGTAATTTCATTGAAAATTACCACCTAAACCAAAAAAACAAAAACCAAACAACAAAATAAACAGCCATGGTGGACTTCTCCAAGTGATTTATAAATCATGGCTTTTTACTCCAAAAGGACACATAATTTTGAACAATAATTTAGAGAAGAATTGTGAGTGCCTGGTTCTCTTTTCTGACAACCTGAAAAACGCTGGTCCTCTTCACTGGTTCCAGGCAAAGTCAAAATAGGATTTAAAATACCAACCAAAGGAATGTTACAATAGAAACTGATCTTTGTTTTAGAGGAAAGTCTGAGACAAACGGCCTCAAGTTTCTCTGCGTTCATTGAACCGCAAACGTCATGTTTCGTCTCTTGCTGTTTCCTATTTTATGAATACTGGGCAAAAGGAAAGCAGTACCCTAATTAGAAACAAAGCGACAGTATTTCTCAGTCTGAAAATATCCATCAGGTTCCTTACTCTCCAACCAACATTTCGAGAGGAAGTGATACATCTTATTCTCGAAAGGGACTAAGCGCTAAGAAAGACGGAAAAATGAAAAGCAGGATGAACTAGCCGAAAATGTTTATTCAAGGAGCTTGTGAGTGCCTGGGCTGGGCGGCGGTTAGTTGGTTTGTCCCGCGCTCGGAAACCAGCGGTTCCTTCCCAGATGCCGGCAACAAATCAGGACCTGGGAGGAAGGGCTGGCGCTCACCCGCCAAATTTAAACTTCCCGCCTAACCTCTGCACTCAGGCAGGACTCAAAACTCATTGTTCCAGACCAGCGACTATGAAGTATTCGTGTCATGAATTTAAGTTCTTTCTTACTTAACCCTAATGGCTATCAGAACGAGTAGTAAAGCTCTTCTTACATGCAGGAAATTCCTGAGTAACAAAGATTAGAGCCAAGGTTACACAGGAACTTCAGAGCTTTGCCAGGGTCAGGCAACGTTATATTGTCATTAGTGAATCGCGAGCTTACTGTGACAAAAACTCCCAAAATTGTTCAGGAACTGCTCTACCTCTCAGATCACATACTGTAAAAAATTACAAAGACCCAGGGCAGAAGGAGAATAAGCATCAGCTCTTTCTCTGAGAACATGGGTGGCTCTTAAAAGAGCCGTTAGAATCATTTGCAACCGACTCACAGTTTACTTGGCACTAGTGTACTTGGTGACAGCCTTGGTGCCCTCGGACACTGCATGCTTGGCCAGCTCCCCGGGCAGAAGCAGGCGCACGGCCGTCTGGATCTCCCTGGATGTGATGGTCGAGCGCTTGTTGTAGTGCGCCAGGCGCGATGCCTCGCCCGCGATGCGCTCGAAAATGTCGTTCACAAAGGAGTTCATGATGCCCATCGCCTTGGACGAGATGCCGGTGTCCGGGTGGACCTGCTTCAGCACCTTGTACACGTAGATAGAGTAGCTCTCCTTGCGGCTGCGCTTGCGCTTCTTGCCGTCCTTCTTCTGCGCCTTGGTCACCGCCTTCTTGGAGCCCTTCTTCGGAGCCGGAGCAGACTTAGCCGGTTCCGGCATGGTGAATAACAGGCTACACACAAGTTCAAGGGAAAAACACACAGAGGATACGATGACTCCTTTCTATATACAACCTCTTATGCAAATAAGGTGATACGATAAAGTCTCAGTTTTATTGATGGCTGTTCCAGAAGACGTCAGAAATTAGTTCTGCCCAATTAGAACGCAAGAATACCAATTCGCATTCCCATTGGCTAAAATTAAGCCACAATCCTAACCAATGACATGCCTTTTTTTTCGCGCCTAATGAGGGTTATAAAAGAAATGCTACCGTTGTAATTTCACTCTTTCGGTAGCCGTTTGGGGTGAAATTAAGCTTATAATGTCTGGGCGAGGTAAACAGGGCGGCAAGGCTCGTGCCAAAGCCAAGACACGCTCCTCGCGAGCTGGGCTCCAGTTCCCTGTGGGCCGTGTTCACCGGCTGCTCCGCAAGGGTAACTATGCTGAGCGGGTCGGGGCCGGCGCGCCGGTGTATCTGGCGGCGGTGCTGGAGTACCTGACGGCCGAGATTCTGGAGCTGGCGGGCAACGCGGCCCGGGACAACAAGAAGACCCGCATCATCCCGCGTCACTTGCAGCTGGCCATTCGCAACGACGAGGAGCTCAACAAGCTGCTGGGCAAAGTCACCATCGCTCAGGGCGGCGTCCTGCCCAACATCCAGGCAGTGCTGCTGCCCAAAAAGACCGAGAGCCACCACAAGGCCAAGGGCAAGTAGTTGCCCGGATTATAGCAACTCCGATGAGTCCAAACCAAAGGCTCTTTTCAGGGCCACCCATATTTTCTGTAAAAGAGCTTGACATTTGTTAATAATGTTGGATGACAGGAAAATACAAAACTTAGTAGGAAAAATTTTGGCTTCATATAGTGACATATATGGATTCCAGGTCAAAAACGCTTAGTGTAAAATTTAGTCATTTAGCTCATTTTTTCACTGAAATTGCTTCTTCCTACGTCGAATTTTTTAGCACTTCGTCTACTAATACCTCACTCATCCTCTTATTGTATGTTTCAAATCTTGGTATTAACGTGAAGTGAAGTCGCTCAGTCCTGTCCGACTCTGCGACCCCATGGCCTGTAGCCTACCAGGCTTCTCGGTCGATGGGATTTTCCAGGCAAGAATACTGGAATGGGTTACCGTTTCATTCTCCAGGAGTTCTTCCCTACCCAAGGATTGAACCCGGTTCTCCCGCATTGTAGGCAGACGCTTTACTCTCTGAGCCAGGAGACCCTTACGTATTAACATAAGTAAGACTTATTGGAATAAATGTTGACTATGTAACAATCCTAGACACTGATATGGCTTATCAAAAAAGTAAAATGTTTGACTTTTAACAGGCTGTTCAGGAGCTATGTAACCCAAGTGATTTCATTCATTATTCAGTTATGTTTAAGTCTTCCAATTGTGGGGGGTGGGGAGGGGGTGGGGAGAGTAACTCCCCACCCTTGTGAGTTTTTGACAGAGAGCCTGTAAGCAGATGGGTTAGGGGTTCCCCAGAAAGAACCAGGAATGGCTCCCCCCCACCTTTTTTTTTGCGTCGCTCCGCAGTTTGTGGAATCTTAATTCCTCGATCAGGAATTGAACTCTGGCCCTCGACAGTGAAAGAGTGGAATCCTAACCACTGGATCACCAGAATTTCCCAGGAATGGTTTTGTGACATAAGCCATTTTGGCCAAAATCATTTTTTATATAAGCCTAGTGGCAACGGTTGTCGTTTAACAGTCTCAGTAATCAATGATCTGAAGAGAAGTAAGAGAATGCAGGAATAAAGGAAAAGCAGTAAAGAGATACTGCTACTGCTAAGTCACTTCATTCGTGTCCGACTCTGTGTGACCCCATAGACGGCAGCCCACCAGGCTCCCCTGTCCCTGGGATTCTCCAGGCAAGAGCACTGGAGTGGGTTGCCATTTCCTTCTCCAATGCATGAAAGTGAAAAATGAAAGTGAAGTCACTCAGTCGTGTCCGACTCTTCATGTCCCCATGGACTGCGGCCAACCAGGCTCCTCCATCCATGGGATTGTCCAGGCAAGAGTACTGGAGTGGGGTGCCATTGCCTTCTCCGAGTAAAGAGAGAACAGTTCGGCAATAAAACAAAGTTCTAGTTCCTCAAGGCATATAGATAATCTGATAGTCTTTGAGTTCTGCAGGAAGAACCCCACCTAGGTGGAGGATAGAATGATAATTTTGCCCCTGGTGACTTGAATCAACTAAAGCTTGGACTCTATCAACCTTTGCCCCAGTTCTGTGCTGATTTCTCCTCTGCTCCAGACCCTTTATGGATATGCATGTTCCCTTGGCTTAAAACCCCCAGTTTTGCTGTTCAGGGAGAAACTGCTTTGGGAATATCCCTGGTGTTCTCTTTAGTTGCTGTTTGTAATAATAAATCCTTTCTTCCTTCTGATCTTTGGCTTGGTTGTACCTTTTGGTTCGATACCCACCAAGGGGCAAAACCCAGTTTTCAAATAACAAGTCTTGTAATAAAAGACAAATTCTAAAGAGAAAATCAAGTTTCTTAACATGTGTACCTCATGTAAACATGGAAGAAACCCAGGGAAAAATGAATACCTCCCAAGGTGCCTTAGAAGGCCAGGAGTTCTCTGGAGGCTTTCACTGCTGATAACGCAAATTCAATCTCTTATTGGGGAATTAAGATCCTTCAAACTTATGAGGTATGGACAAAAAAAAAAGAACTCCACCATAAATACTATTTGCTGTTGAAAATGTGAGGAGGTCAGTTATGAGGAGGTTACCAGGGAAACAAGAGTAGATTCTCTTAGCATATTTGAATTGATACCTTCTCCATTGTCTATTGGAATTAAAATTGTCGTTCCTGGTAGACAGGAGGGACATCTCTGTCAATTTGTGTCCAACTTTTAGGAAAATCAAAGGAAGTCAAGAAGACTTTCTTGGATCTGCTTCATCTCAAATGCTTCAGTTGGGCAAATCAATCTTTGTGCTAAATAAATCTTGGGGTAGCCTATTCTATCCTTCAACACCAACTACTAATATTTTGTTGATTTATACTGTTGTCTGTATTAATAAAAAAATCTGAACTCAACCTTATATTTATAAATGATACACAGAGAATATTTGTAAACAAAAGTTTTAAAGTAAATTAAACCTCTTTCATTACAATACAGGCTGCCCCAATGGCTCAGGTGCAAAGAATCCACCTGCAGTGTAAGACGCAGGAGACTCAGGTTTGATCCCTGAGTGGGACGGGAAGATCCCCTGAAGAAGGAAGTGTCAACCCACTCCAGTATGCTTGCCTGGGAAATACCCTGAAGAGGAGCCTGGCGGACCACAGTCAATGAGGACCTCCACCATTGCAAAAACTTTTAAGTTTTGTGGTTTTGTTTTTTGGGTTTTTTGTTTTTTGTTTTTTTTTTCATTTCAAATCCAAAGTTCTGGGTTGATAATGTAGTTAAACATTTTTTTCCCCTTATATTTGTATTTATGCAGTGGCTCAGACTGTAAAGCATCTGTCTACAATATGGAGACCTGGGTTTGATCCCCAGGTCAGGAAGTTCCCTGGAGAAGGAAATAGCAACCCACTCCAATACTCTTGCCTAGAAAACCCCATGGACAGAGGAGCCATGATGTCCTTGGGGTCGCAAAGAGTCGGACACGACTGAGCGACTTCAGTTTCTTTCCTTCTTTCTTTATGCTCCATTACAGACAGTTNGTGGTGGGGGCGGGGACAAGGACTCGCTCAATGTCTTCTGTCCACATGGCAGCCCGATGTGACCTTTTGGTGAGGAGGTGACCAGGGTTTAAGGTGAGGCAGGACAGGTTGGATTAAAGATGGAGATGGGTTCAACGTTAGGAAGAGTTGCAGCCAAGCTCGGCCATCACACACCGGAGCCAGGCAGCGAGGGTGCGGTTTCCCACCCGGGGCTGTGAGCGGGGAACCCACACGCTGGCAGCTGGGCTGGGGTGGGTCTCCTGTTCAGTTTAGAAGGTGAGGGCTGAGTAGGCAAACGTGAATTTGTAAAGTGACAGGGGGAAGGGACCCAGGTTCCGCAGTTAATGGGGGCAGCAGAAGTAGAAACCCAATAACTTTCAACTCAGGACAGTGAAACCCAGAGAGGCCACATGCAGTCCACTCCCCCTTGGCCCAGGGGGTGACCGCACCCACGCCCAGAGTTAAGCTGGGTCATCGTCTGTGGTCTGGCGGCTGGGAGAGAGGGAATGGCAGCCTCAGGACAGGAGCTCGCCAGGCCCAGGTCTCATCTGGGAAGGGTCAGCATTGAGACTGGGGATGTGCAGGGCGCCTCCCAGGCCCAAAGTGGCAGCCGGGAACCGGCATGAGGCCTGCGTCCCACACGACCCTGATAGAGTTCCCGCCTCTTAAGCTCCCCATGTTCTTTTTTATTTCCCCTCCATGTCCTTCTTAAGGATCAGAAGGGACAGAACATGGGGTGGGGGCGGAGAGAGCAGAGAGNATGTCCCCATGGACTGCGGCCAACCAGGCTCCTCCATCCATGGGATTGTCCAGGCAAGAGTACTGGAGTGGGGTGCCATTGCCTTCTCCGAGTAAAGAGAGAACAGTTCGGCAATAAAACAAAGTTCTAGTTCCTCAAGGCATATAGATAATCTGATAGTCTTTGAGTTCTGCAGGAAGAACCCCACCTAGGTGGAGGATAGAATGATAATTTTGCCCCTGGTGACTTGAATCAACTAAAGCTTGGACTCTATCAACCTTTGCCCCAGTTCTGTGCTGATTTCTCCTCTGCTCCAGACCCTTTATGGATATGCATGTTCCCTTGGCTTAAAACCCCCAGTTTTGCTGTTCAGGGAGAAACTGCTTTGGGAATATCCCTGGTGTTCTCTTTAGTTGCTGTTTGTAATAATAAATCCTTTCTTCCTTCTGATCTTTGGCTTGGTTGTACCTTTTGGTTCGATACCCACCAAGGGGCAAAACCCAGTTTTCAAATAACAAGTCTTGTAATAAAAGACAAATTCTAAAGAGAAAATCAAGTTTCTTAACATGTGTACCTCATGTAAACATGGAAGAAACCCAGGGAAAAATGAATACCTCCCAAGGTGCCTTAGAAGGCCAGGAGTTCTCTGGAGGCTTTCACTGCTGATAACGCAAATTCAATCTCTTATTGGGGAATTAAGATCCTTCAAACTTATGAGGTATGGACAAAAAAAAAAGAACTCCACCATAAATACTATTTGCTGTTGAAAATGTGAGGAGGTCAGTTATGAGGAGGTTACCAGGGAAACAAGAGTAGATTCTCTTAGCATATTTGAATTGATACCTTCTCCATTGTCTATTGGAATTAAAATTGTCGTTCCTGGTAGACAGGAGGGACATCTCTGTCAATTTGTGTCCAACTTTTAGGAAAATCAAAGGAAGTCAAGAAGACTTTCTTGGATCTGCTTCATCTCAAATGCTTCAGTTGGGCAAATCAATCTTTGTGCTAAATAAATCTTGGGGTAGCCTATTCTATCCTTCAACACCAACTACTAATATTTTGTTGATTTATACTGTTGTCTGTATTAATAAAAAAATCTGAACTCAACCTTATATTTATAAATGATACACAGAGAATATTTGTAAACAAAAGTTTTAAAGTAAATTAAACCTCTTTCATTACAATACAGGCTGCCCCAATGGCTCAGGTGCAAAGAATCCACCTGCAGTGTAAGACGCAGGAGACTCAGGTTTGATCCCTGAGTGGGACGGGAAGATCCCCTGAAGAAGGAAGTGTCAACCCACTCCAGTATGCTTGCCTGGGAAATACCCTGAAGAGGAGCCTGGCGGACCACAGTCAATGAGGACCTCCACCATTGCAAAAACTTTTAAGTTTTGTGGTTTTGTTTTTTGGGTTTTTTGTTTTTTGTTTTTTTTTTCATTTCAAATCCAAAGTTCTGGGTTGATAATGTAGTTAAACATTTTTTTCCCCTTATATTTGTATTTATGCAGTGGCTCAGACTGTAAAGCATCTGTCTACAATATGGAGACCTGGGTTTGATCCCCAGGTCAGGAAGTTCCCTGGAGAAGGAAATAGCAACCCACTCCAATACTCTTGCCTAGAAAACCCCATGGACAGAGGAGCCATGATGTCCTTGGGGTCGCAAAGAGTCGGACACGACTGAGCGACTTCAGTTTCTTTCCTTCTTTCTTTATGCTCCATTACAGACAGTTTGGGCATCTATTCATTTTTGAGATAAGAAGATAAAGATCAACTTTAAGATCAAGAATATTTAAGGAAGATCAAGAGCAGAGAAAACAAGGGTAGAAAGGAAGCTCACTGAGACAGGAAGAGATCAGATCATGTATGGCTTTATGATCATGTAGGTTTTATGTGCTATGTTATGTTTTTACAAATCATTCTAAGGGTTTTGAATGAAGGAATAACCTAATTTATATTTCTTTGAAAGTTCACTAAGGCAATTATATGGTGAATACAAAGTTTAGAAGTAATGATATAAATTATGAAGGCTATTGCAATGGTCTTTTTGAGAGAAGAATGGCGGTTTGGCCTAAACTGGGGGCAGTAGATGATGGTTTGGTATAGATATATTTCACAAGTCTGACCGATAGTTTGCTGCTGGATTTGACTCATACTGTGTAGGAGAGGGGAGAAAATATTTTTCCCTTTGAATTCTTGGCTGAGAATTCCTATAAAACAAATTCAAAATCACCAAATTTTTATTAACATGTATACCTCATGTGTATATGAGAGACACTTAGGAAAAATGAGTAAGCTCCTCAAGATGACCCAAGCCACCACCTTATATATGATCTTTGTTGTTGTTCAACTGCTAAGTCAACTGAATCTTTGCCACCCAATGGACTGCAGCACATCAGCCTCCTCCAACCTCTGCTATCTCCTTCAGTTTTCTCAAATTCATATCTGTTGATACTGTCTAACCATCTCATTCTTGGTCTCCTCCTTCTCCTTTTGCCTTCAGTCTTTCCCAGCATCAGGATTTTTTCCAGTGAGTCATCTCTTCACATCAGGTGGCCAAAGTATTGGAGCTTCAGCATCAGCCTTCCAATGAATATTCAGGGTTGATTTCCTTTAGGATTGACTGATTTGATCTTGCAGTCCAAGGGACTCTCAAGGATCTCCAGGATGACAGTTTTAAAAGCATCAATTCTTTGGTGCTCAGAGTTCTTTATGGTCCAACACTCACATCCATACTTGACTACTGGAAAAACCATAGCTTGACTATGTAGTCTTTTGTTGGCAAAGTGATGTCTCTGCTTTTTAATATGCTATCTAGGCATACTTCTCTGGTGGTCCAGTGGTTAAGAAACTGCCTTGCAATGGGACCTATGCAGGTTAAATCCCTGGCTGGGGAACTAGGATCCCACGTGCTACTGGCAACTGCCAAGTCATGCCTGCCTTGAATAAGACTGGTTTGTCATAGCTTTTTTCCCCAAGGAATAAATGCCTTTTAATTTCATGGCTGCAGTCACCGTCCTCAGTGATTTTGGAGACCAAGAAAATAAAATCTGTCAATGATGATACCAGATGCCATGATCTTAGTTTTTTGAATATTGAGTTTTAAGCCATCTTTTTCACTATACTCTTTCACCCTCTTCAGGAGGTTCTTTAGTTCTTCACTTTCTGTTAGAGTGGTATAATCTTCATATCTAAGGTTGTTGATATTTCTCCTGGCAGTCTTGATTCCAGTTTGCGATTTGTCCAGCCTGGCATTTCACATGATGTACTCTGTATAGAAGTTAAATAAGGAATATACAGCCTTGTCATATTTCTTTCCCAGTTTTGAACCAGTCCATTGTTCTCTGTTCAGTTCTAACTGTTGCTTCTTGACTTGCATACAGGCTTCTCAGAGACAGCTAAGGTGGTCTTGTTTTCCCCTCACCTGAAGAATTCTCCACAGTTTGTTGTGATCCACACAGTCAAAGGCTTTAGTATAGTCAATGAAACAAAAGTAGATGTTTTTCTGGGACTCTCTTGCTTTCTCCATGATCCAACGAATGTTTGCAATTTGATTTCTGGTTCCTCTGCCTCTTTGAAAGCCAGCTTGTACATCTGGAAGTTCTTGGTTTATGTACTGTTGAAGTCTAGCTTGAAGGATTTTGAGCATAACCTTACTAACATGAAATGAGCTCAATTGTATAGTAGATTGAACACCTTTGGGGACTGAAATGAAAGACAAAACAAAGTTGTATGGGGGCAGGGGTTTGGGGCACGGTTGCCATTAGAAGTTTTCCCAAAAAAATGCATAGTAAACAAAGGTAAGGGACTTCCCCAGTGGCTCACAGGTAAAGATTCCACTTGCAATGCAGGAGATGCAGGTTTGATGCCTGGGTCTGGAGGATGCCCTGGAGAAGGGCATAGCAACCCACTCCAGTATTCTTGTGGGGAAACTCTCATGGACAGAGGCTGGTGGGCTACAGTCCACGTGGTCGCAAAGAGTCAGGCTGAAGCCACTGAACACAATGCAAATTAAAGTGGGTGCTTTGTCCCAGAATCCCCCCCCCCCGTTTTTTTTACAATTTAGAATCATCCTTCTCTGCTTAGTGTGGAGAGGGAGACATAAATGGAGCTTTCCTCTATAAGTGTCTCTTACAAAAGTATAATTTTTGTTTTCAGAAATTCTCATGTCCATGCTGTTTCTCAAAATAATTAGTTCAAAATAATCCTTATGACAAGAGGGCTGGCATAGTTTGGGGTGGCACACTTCAACTGTGAAAGAACAGAAAGATATAAAGAAAACACTTGATTTAAACTAAAGTTTATCTTGACCTATTAAGTCAGTTACTATGTGTTTTTTGAACATAGTATTGTATAAAATACCATATAATAGGAAGAGCACTATATTTTTATAATACATTGTATCTTTATAGAATAATAAACCTTTGTCTCAATTCCAGAAATTATAAAGAATCTGACAAACTTTTCACATATACATTCATTACTAGTCTTACAATCACTAGCTGTTGTACAAAAACTCATGAAACCAGATAGGGAGAGAGGCTAGTAGTTGGTGGGAATTTTACTGATTTATTTTAAAGTAGAAAAGGGTTTGTAAAATATATTCCAGTTAACTAATGTTGGGAAAATAGAATTTAAAAGAAGAGAAAATTTATTATAGNCTAGTCTTACAATCACTAGCTGTTGTACAAAAACTCATGAAACCAGATAGGGAGAGAGGCTAGTAGTTGGTGGGAATTTTACTGATTTATTTTAAAGTAGAAAAGGGTTTGTAAAATATATTCCAGTTAACTAATGTTGGGAAAATAGAATTTAAAAGAAGAGAAAATTTATTATAGACTAAGCTTCATGCTTATTTAAAACATTGTGCTCAACACAGGCAATGTTTTATTAAAGAGATTTCAAAAGAGGCGGAAAAAAAACCTGTTACATAGGTAAGAGGATACATCCATTACATTAGTAGGCTTTGCAATCTGGAATCGGAAAACTGGGAAACAGAGCACTTTCCCTTGTTGATTAAATTTCAAAAAGAGGACTCTAAGGTCCTTGAGGAAACACTCTTGAGCTAGGAAGCTAGCCAAAGGGTGTTTTTAGCCATCAAGAAAATTTACATACCTTTGAAAAGGACAGAGAAAAAATTTTGAAAGAGAAAAAGGAAAAGGAAGGGATGGATAATTAAGCCTCTTATTTTCAATTTGTATTTGCCCTTAAATTAACTTGAATTCCCTGGAGAAGGAAATGGCAACCCACTCCAGTACTCTTGCCTAGAAATTTCCATGGATGGAAGGAGCCTGGTGGGCTACAGTCCATGGGGTCGCAAAGAGTCGGAGACGACTGAGCAACTTCACTTAACTTGAATTAACCTATACTAGCTATCTACCCCCTCTATAAAATATACTGAATTTTGTTCCTGTTGTTTGAATCAGTTTTGTTGTTTCAAAAGTTTTTATTAATACCATAAAATTGATAGTTTATAGGAGTCCTTTGAAAATTCTATAATAATGCAAGCTTCTAAAAGTAACTCACTGAAATAAAGGAAAGTAAGAAAATCATTGAATAACAATGGGATTACATGCTAATGCTGAAAGAAGGGATTAAAATTACTCAGAATTTAAGCAATAGTTAAATTATAAATATATTTTAAATTAAGCATGTATAAACAGGAATGTTTAAAATACATAATCTTTTTTTATAAAGACTTAGAAAGACAAAGGAAGACTTTCTTTTCTCTATTTGAATTTTGTACTATTCACTAATGAAAAATTAACTGCTCTTCTAAGTAATAAAAGTAAATCTTTAAAAAATACATATGTTACCTAGAAAAACATCTACAAGACATTTAAAGACTCGGATTCAGTATTTTTCCAATTAGGAGGACAAACTATTTCAAAAATAACAAATTTACCCTAATAAATGTATAAATTTTTTAGTTAAGAGTACTAAAAGAATTTCATTCTTGCACCTAGATAAAATGATTTTTGAAGAATAGTATAATAGTAAAAAAATTAACTTGAAATAAACAATTGTGAGGTATGAGTTCACTGGAAAATACTTATATTTCAATATTACAAAAATTAAAACCGTAGAGCACTATCATAGACTGATCAGAATAAAAACTCTAGACATAATTTTAAGTGAAATACTCAATAAACGATCAATTAAGTTCCTCCAATCAGTGGAGAAAGCATTTATTACGTTATACTTATTAGAGGGCTGGTTAATTAAAAAAATTTTTGTTAATTATCTACACAGAAACCAAATCTAGATCATTATAGAGTTCTTTTTAAAAAACGGTTCTACACATTATCAGCAAAATAATAGGAACTTATTAAAAATGAAAATTGACACTGAATAGAAGATAATTTAGCAATACACCTGGAAGGTCTTAAAATTATCTATTAGAACATCTTGTTCTATTTCTGGAAGTTAGTGTTTTCATATATTGGGAGAAAAACAAGATCTAACATTATGCAAATATTATTAGAGAAGGTAAAGATAAAAGCAGAATATTTTATTCTGTGGTTTATGTATCATCTACAAGATTAAGGTTTTGTTATTTAACGAGGATGAGGAGAGAAACACATTAAATGAGAAAAGGGGAAATATACAGCCTAGGCCTTGAGGAATCAAAAGAATTCACTGAAAGAACAGAAAGGGAGTAATATGGCTGGCTTGTTTCTTTAAGAACCCTCCCTAACCCAGAGAGCTTCCCGCCAAAGCACTTTGGGTTTTCATTCTGGTCCGCCGACTCTACGCATTAAAGGGGCTGTGACAAACAAGGTACTTTTCTGTTCTCGGGTCTCGAAATGTCTGGACCCGGTAAGGGTGGAAAGGGTTTGGGAAAGGGAGGTGCCAAGCGTCACCGTAAAGTTTTGCGAGACAACATCCAGGGGATCACTAAGCCCGCTATTCGCCGCCTGACTCGGCGTGGAGGAGTCAAACGCATCTCTGGCCTCATCCCGAGGAGACCCCGCGGGGTGCTGAAGGTGTTCCTGGAGAATGTGATCCAGGATGCAGTCGCCTACACCAAGCACGCCAAGCGCAAGACTGTCACCGCCATGGGCGTGGTCTACGCGAAAGAAAAAGTTTCACCTTATTTGTTTATTCAAAGGCCCTTTTTAGGGCCCGCAAGTTTTCACTGAAAAGGCTAAAATAATACCACAGAACACAACATTTAGCGGTAACGGCCAGTTTTCACCAAGAACGCTGCAGTGTTATAAAGTTGGAGTATGTGTTTACAGTTCTTTATATTGAAAACTTAGTGGCTCTTAAAAGAGCCTTTGTGGTTGGTCCAAGAACGGTGGCAGGACAACTTCACTTGGCGCTGGTATACTTGGTGACGGCCTTGGTGCCCTCAGACACCGCGTGCTTGGCCAGCTCCCCAGGCAGCAGCAGGCGCACGGCCGTCTGGATCTCTCTGGATGTGATAGTCGAGCGCTTGTTGTAATGCGCCAGACGCGATGCCTCGCCCGCGATGCGCTCGAAGATGTCGTTCACGAAAGAATTCATGATGCCCATAGCTTTGGACGAGATGCCGGTGTCCGGGTGGACCTGCTTCAGCACCTTGTACACGTACACGGAGTAGCTCTCCTTGCGGCTGCGCTTGCGCTTCTTGCCGTCCTTCTTCTGCGCCTTGGTCACCGCCTTCTTGGAGCCCTTCTTCGGGGCCGGGGCGGACTTCGCTGGTTCCGGCATGGTTGTAAAGACTAATACCGAAGTCTAAAACACAAACCACAAAAAAGTGACGTGGAACGCAAAATGCCTCTTTTATGTAGAACCTCCTATGCAAATAAGGTCATAGGTTAAAGTCTTAGTCGATTGGTGGTGGTTAAAAAAGACGTCATAAATTAGTTATGCCCAATCAGAACGGAAGAATCCCAATCTCTCATTCCCATTGGTTAAAACGAACCCACTAACGTAACCAATGACACGTCTTCTTTTTCGCGCCCAATTAGGTTTATAAAAGACGCTGCACCTGGAGGCCTACGTTAGATTTATTTGCATTACAGCTATAGGACCCGAAATGTCTGGACGTGGCAAGCAAGGCGGTAAGGCTCGTGCTAAAGCTAAGACCCGTTCCTCGCGGGCTGGACTTCAGTTTCCCGTAGGCCGCGTACATCGTTTGCTCCGCAAAGGCAACTATGCCGAGCGGGTAGGTGCTGGGGCCCCGGTGTACCTGGCGGCGGTGCTGGAGTATCTTACGGCCGAGATCTTAGAGCTGGCGGGCAATGCGGCCCGGGACAACAAGAAAACGCGAATCATCCCGCGTCACTTGCAGCTGGCCATCCGCAACGATGAAGAACTCAACAAGCTGTTGGGTAAGGTCACCATTGCTCAGGGTGGTGTCTTACCTAATATCCAGGCCGTGCTACTACCTAAGAAAACCGAGAGCCACCACAAGGCAAAATAAAGAGGTTAGGAAAGGTGAAGAGAACAACGGCTCTTTTCAGAGCCAACCTACATTGTCAAAGAAAAAGCTGTGATTACTGTGTATCTTGAGTGATAAGGCTGTAAGATGCTTACACTGAGGCTGTGAAGCAATTCTGATGGTGTTTCAAAATATGGTCTGAATTGACGTTCACGTGGACTAGTCTATGTTCACGAGGGGCTTACTTAGAAGCTGGGAGGTGAATCAACAGGTAGCTTCTTTAAACCAGAAAACCCTTATGTTGCCTAGTAGTGTTCTTACGTAGTCAATATGGGGGGCACTGGTTACCTTCAGGAAACATTTAGCAGTATTGAGTATAGTAGAAAAATCCTTTGAGAACATTTTAAATAAGTGACCTAACTAAAGGATAGTTTTTATCATGTAAAATTCTTGAGTTCTGCTTACTTTCATTTTCTTGAGGATTTATCCTAATGGGAAATTAGCTTGTCGATTAAAATCATACAGTATTTTCTTAATCTCGTGTAAATCTTGGACCTATTTCTTTGGGATACATACATTCGTTTAATGCACTCCTGTGTAGACAGTCAAATGCGACTTAAAGTCTACCTCTCTGGATGTTATCTTAGTTTTGTTTGTGCGTGCTGTCGCTCCAGTTTACGACTGCGACCCCATGAACTTAGCCGGCAAGTCTCAGTCCATGAGATTCTCCAGGCAAGAATACTGGAGTGGGTTGCCATGCCGTCCTCCAGGGCATCTTTCCCACCCAGTGATCGAAGCTAGTAATCTTTCTTAGGTCCCCTGCATTGTCAGGCAAGTTCTTCACCACTGGTCCAGCACTAGATGAGGGAGCCCCAAGCAAACACGTAAATATGTAAGACAGTATTGCTGTGAAGAACGTAGGGAGGAGATAGGTCATAGAGCATAATGGGGACTCATTTTAGATAGTGGCTAAGTGGAGACAACCTCTTTCAAAGGAGTTACCTGATCAGAGACCTACATACATTGAAAAAGAAATAAGACAGATATTAGAGAAAGAATTTCAAGTAGAAGTAACAAAGTGCAAAAGCCTTAAAACAGAAAATGTGTTTTTCTTGGGAATAACGAGAAGGCCCATGAGGTTATGAACTTGAAGGGGGAGGGCCACTATAATACAGGACTTTGGCTGTGCAACTTAATGTGTATAAGTAGTCAAAAACAACAGCAACCCTGATCTCTTGAGATAATAAATTTGATAATACAAATTAGCTAAATAGAAAAAGTATGAAATCCAACCCACTTACAAAAACAAAAGACACCATAGAAATAGTATTGACCTCACCTTATGTGGTTCAAAACCTGAAAGATTTTGGAGAACATTCTTTATAATTCAGTACAGGGCTTATTTGCTACTCCTAGTCTTTGTTTGCAGAAGCCTTTTTGAATGAAATGATAGTAAAATGCAAAAGGCCAAGAAAAAAAAAACTACGATCATATAGTGATGCAGGTTGGGTTCTCTAGAAGCAGATGCTTCAGACAGTTTGGGGTGCAAGATGTTTATCAGGGACCAACATTGGTAGAGGAAGGAACTAGGATTGGACAGAGGATGTCAAACTGTAATACAGGCCAGACAAACGTGGGGAGCAATGGAGCCTGTATTACCTATCAGAGTTGCCCCATGTTGGGCGAAAATGTCCTCGGATCAGGTTTTACTTCCCCACCTTGTTTTGCCACTGATATGGACTGCACTAGGAAAGGGCGTGCCTTGAGTTGGGTGGAACTCTGAAACTCTAGAAACACCGAAGGAGACAAGAACTGCTGCCTATCTACTAAGTGCACTCTGCAATTGGGCAGCAAGTCTTTCCTTGGTGGGGATCAAGCTACTGCATTTGCTTGTCTATGACATACATTAATATGAATATAAATATCAATGTTGAGTCATGTCTATGATAGTATTTGTAAAACTGACTTTAGCATGCATAGCTAGTATTGTCTCTTTGTTTTCATTGAGAGAATTCAAAAGAAATGTGTTTTCTTTTGAGAAAAGTGAGAAAACCTTCTATAAATTTTTACTAATTTCATGTACTCCAAGATGATTTTAGATGCTTCAGTCATTGCAAATGGAAGGTGATATAGAGCGATTATAAGGAATATGAGAGGGTCATTGGAAAAGGCCCTGATGCTGGGAAAGATTGAAGGCAAGAAGGGGACAACAAATGATGAGATGGATGGATAGATGGATGGCATCACTGACTTGATGGACGTTGAGTTTGAGTAAGCTCCATGAGTTGGTGATGGACAGGGAAGCCTAGCATGCTGCAGGCCATGGGATTGCAAAGACTTGGACATTACTGAGCGGCTGAACTGAACTGATGAGAGTTCCACTGGGCTTCTCTCCTTTCTCTAGATCCTTGGAAGGAAGAGGGTAGGGCAGAGCCTTTAAAAGAATGATATAGCCATAAAACATGACAAAGACTGGTTAGAACCAACGGGATCCAAAGATGGCAGAAGATTCAACTTCCAGTAGACTTTGAGCCTCATATGCTCATTGTAATATTGTAACAGTTAAATGACACACCCACTAGCGCCATGACAGTTCTGAAGTGAAAGTCAGTCAGGTCTGACTCTTTGTGACCCTATGGACTACACAGTCCATGAAATTCTCCAGGCCAGAATACTGGAGTAGGTAACCTTTCCCTTCCCCAGGAGATCTTCCCAACCCAGGGATTGAACCAGGGTCTCCTGCACTACAGGCAGATTCTTTACCAGATGACCCACAAGGACAGTTCTGAGGCTAACTGTAAAAGGTCAAAAAGTGGATCGTGGCCCAATACCTGGAAATCTCTGCCCTTTTCCCAAAATAATTGGAATAATCCACTCATTAGCCTATGAAATTACCCTGCCCCAAAACTAACCACGCCATATTTACAGGCTCACTGTCCCTCTCTCCTCTCCCCTCAAGGCCTCCCGTCTCTAAGTTGGAGGTATAAGTTGCAGTACACAGCCATCCAGTTCTAGTGCCAAAATGCTCTACACAGTCAATCAAAACAGGCCCAAGATTGTTAACCCTTTGTTAACTGGTCATAGGGAGTTTACCAAGAGATTATAAAAAAGAATTGGTTGAAGGACAGGCAGCAACACAGTTTTCTCACTGAGTTACACAAGGCTGTGATCCATGTGATCATTTTGGTTAGTTTTCTCTCATTGTGGTTTTCACTCTATCTGCCCTCTGATGGTTGAGGATAAGAAGTTCCTACAAGCTTCCTGATGGGAGAGACTGGCTCTGGGGAAAACTGGGTCTTGCTCTGGTGGGCAGGGCCATGCTCAGTAAATCTTCAATCCAATTTACCCCTGATGGCTGGGACTCTGCTGCCTCCCTGTAGTTTGGCCTGAGGTGGCCCAGTCCTAGACTTTGCAGCCACTATAGTAGACTACATGCTCTATGGTACAGGTAATGGTAACTGCCTCCCAGGACTGCTGCTGCCAGTGCCCCTGACCCCACGACAGGCCACCGTCAACCCACACCTCTGCCAGAGACTCCGAAACACTCACAGGCAAGTCTGGCTCAGTCTCTTGTGGGGTCACTGCTCCTTTCTCCTGGATCTTGGTTGCACACAGGGTTTTGCTTGTTCCCTACAAGAGTCTCTGTTTCCCAGTCCTGTGGAAGTTCTGTAATCAAATTCCACTCAAAATCCTTCAAGCTAGGCTTCAACAGTACGAGAACTAACTTCCAGATGTACAAGCTAGATTTAGAAAGGGTAGAGGAACCTAACTACTGGATCTCCAGAAAACGCCACCTACAGAGATTTCTTTCTTTTTAAATAATATAGGAAAGGGAGATGGTAGGCTAAGAGAGAAAGCTTTAAGTTTACTTTTTTATAGAAAACTTAAGAAAATCAGAAGTAGAAAAGTCCATGGTATTGATAAACATAGAGCTAGGAAGTTGCATAGGCCACCCTCTTTCTCCTACTCAGAATCACTGTAGTAAACGTGTCAGACAGAACCCTCAGAAAGGCTTTCAGAAATAAAAAGCACAAGAAAAGAGGCCATTTTCTAGACTTTGTGCCTCACCACAAACTAGCAACAGGATTAGCTTTTCTCTCTCTGTCTAGGGAACCACATGCAAATCAATCCCATTGCTAAAAACACCAGAGCAGAAAATATGGAAAAGCACTTGTGTCCATAAATAGGGTGCTTTCAAAATAGGGTGAGAGAAAGTCCCTGAGGGAAAGAAAGGAAGGAGAGGTCCAACTCACACAAGCCTGAGACAGAAGCAGCCTGCATTCTCTGTAGAGCAGCATTTTCTTTCCTTCAACTTAACTGAGCTCATTTCCTTGAGACTGAGAAAATCCCTAGCTCTTTTCCCAGGTCAAATTAATACTGGAAATTCTTCAGCAAACCTGCCAGTAATTAGGATGCCTTTGTGTGATCTAGAAGGAAGGAAACAGAAAATCTCAGAAAATTAAGGACATCATTTTGGCTCTGCTGAGAAGCTTTTTATGGACAGCTGCTGGTATATGAACGCTTTGCTTTCATTTTCTATCGATCCTTTCCTCCCCACAGCCCTACCTGATAACGTTCTCCACACACAATAAAGTCATGTGCTTGGCCACATAATGTTGGGAGACTGCTTTCATGAAGCATTGGTTTGGAATCTCTGTATATTCATTCATTCATTGTGGGGCCAAACAATATTCATAAAGAACTTAACATGGAGCTTGGTGATAAACTATTGAACAAGACAGTTATCTCCTCTTGGAAGACAGTGAGGGCAGGGAGAGAAGAAGAGAGAAGACTGACATTAATTTAGAATAACTCCAGTAGCTAATTAACCGTAAGAAACTGATATAGGGACATTGATGGAAAAGCAAAAAAAAAAAAAAAAAGATCATGGAACAGAGAAAATAAAATTTGACTTAGACTGAGAGGAATATGTTATATGGAGACAGGAAGTCAGGAAAAGCCTCCGCAATGAATTCAGTGGAAAGCTGAATGAAGCAGGAATGAAATTTAACGAGGTATAGAGAAAGGAAATCATTTCCTACAAAGGAAGGAGCATTCCAGGACTCTCACTCTAGGATCAATGTTCGCAGAGCCATCTGTGAGGGGGTGGGGGTGGACCATAGAGCTTCCAGGCCACACAAGAAGCACTTCCCCCTCTGGCAACCCAAACCTAGGTAAAGGGAGAAAGTAGTTTCAGTGAGATGTGAGCACCCTAGACACCACATTTTCTGACTGTTTCAGTTGGGTGGGATGAGTCCTGGTGGGGCTGAATTCACAGATGTATGGGCAGAATCAACCCATATTTGTTGCCTTGAACTGACTTCTGGCATCTGGTATGAGGCCAGATTATACGCCAAGCACCTAAAGATTCTGACCAGTTTGGCCAAAAATGGGAATCAGTAAGACTCACTTCGAAGCAACCACCCTCCCTGTTTCATAGCTGGAGGTCTGAGGACTATGCTTTGTAAAACTAAGCAAGAAACGTGCATGGATTAGAAGTGGAAGTGAGAGTAGCGATTCCACAAGTGTTAGCAACCCAGAGAGGAACCATCATGTTTGAAAAATTGCACAGAGTGAAAATTTTTGTTCATTTTGGTTTGTTGGCCAGGAGCAAGATGTTGGAAAGTGGAGGAGAGAATAAGGCAATTAACTGAGAAGGCATTTCTAAATAAGGACGGGAAAAAAAGTGCCTGTTTCTATGGATGACGGGAATGGATGTTCCTGAGAAAAGAGCAGAGGTACAGCCCAGAGGCAGGTGTTTCTTCATGGCTTGCAGTGATCAGATAGTGGCTAGTAGTCCGCACAGCAGACTTGTGGCCGCANAAAGTGCCTGTTTCTATGGATGACGGGAATGGATGTTCCTGAGAAAAGAGCAGAGGTACAGCCCAGAGGCAGGTGTTTCTTCATGGCTTGCAGTGATCAGATAGTGGCTAGTAGTCTGCACAGCAGACTTGTGGCCGCAGCAACCTTGGTTCGAATCCAAGTCACGGCAGGAGCTGCATTGCTCATAAGCACCTCCCTGTTTTTGCAACATTGCCATGGAGACAGCCTCAGAAATGCCTTTGTGAGAGAGAAGACAAATGTTCTGCATCCTGCCCGCACTGGCCAGTAATGGCTCTCTTTTACACTCATACTTTATGGATTCTTAGGTTTCATATAGGATTCTATGCTGGATTTCATTTTCTTCCAGATTTATGTCTAGTCATCATAAAAGTCAAGGAGAAATAGGTGACAACCTGATGCTTCACATTGCCTCACAGCTACACAGTGATAGTGGATATGATAGTGGATCTCTCAAAGAGAAGTCAGGGGAAAATCATATCTTCTGTTTCATAAATAGCTATTAGAAGCCTAACCTACAAAACACTGAAACCTTACTCTGTTTGCTTTGGAGTTGGAGAAGAAAAAAAAAAAAATACAGGTCCTCTCAGCTGGTTCCACTGGGGATCGAACCCAGGACCTTCTGCGTGTAAAGCAGATGTGCTAACCACTACACTATGGAACCATAAGCTAGCAGGTTTCCTGTTCTCAGATAGAAAATTTTCTGGCAAACTATATCAGCAAATATAATTATTGATTCAAAGATAGGTAGCTTTGAACATGGAAACTTTTGGTGCTTAATTACATTTCTACTGCATTTCACTCTCACACAAGCTTAAAATATCTTCAAGTTGCATCATTTGTGAACATACTATTCTTGATTTGTGCCCCTTTGAACACTTCTAGACTAATCTAGATTTATCCATTCACTGAAAGAGTATGTATGTTGAACATGTGGGCCAAGCACTTGTCAGAGTGCTGAGGATAGAGCAGTGCAATAATCAAAACCCCTGTGTATACACACCTCATCACCTTATCTTACCATGCTATAGTTCCTAGCAAATTAACAGGTGCTGAATAAAAGTACCTATTTCAAAAGAATTATAAACAAAGTTAGCAGCACTCTCATGACCTCTATTTTTTGCAGCTGAGTTACAGCTAGACAATTGGGGGACTGCTCACTAAGTTAAACTTAGGATATCTGTGCATTAATGCAGATGGAAGGCAAAAAAATAAATAAAATGTTTTCAATTATAGGGGTTCAGAGCATGCCATTTCAAAATATTCTCCTGATATGTTGATTTTTTAAAAGTTAACCACACTTGAAAAACAGCAAATGCAAAAAAAAGGGCACTCTTAACTTCCTTTTGATTCTGAAAGCAGGAGATGAAATACAATATGCCCTCCCTGTACCAGGAAGAAGGAAGCATTCTTATTACCAGAGACTGGGGAGTCCAAGCAGAGAGAAGTCTTTCCAAAAAAGAAAAACCTCCTTAAACTAACCCTTATCTTCCAAGTCTCTTTTCCACAATTAACTGCCCTAGCCCAAACCCTTTTGTCTTGTCACATTTTCATGTTTGTCCAACCTAATACATAAGTGTTGGACTCTAATTACTTCTTTAAGTCTTCATTTTTCTTGTGAGGGCTGCCATGTACAACTTGCTTAATAAAATTTGTATGGGTTTCTCCTATCAATCTGCTTTATGCTAGTTTAATTATTAGGCCCAATCAGAAACCCTAAGAATAGAGAAATTTTACCTCTCCTACACAATCTCTCTCTCCTCTCCCTCCTTCCTTGTAATATATTAGTGGTCTAACAAATCTTCAAATTCTGGGCCCTGACTTCCAGAGCCTTTTAGAAGTCAAGTCACTGATGAGAAGGTTGTTTGAGGGTCACGTAATCCTAACTGTTCAAGGTCTTAGAATTATAGGAGAGCAAAAAATAACCAAAGAGCCTGAGCACAAGATAGAAACTCATAGGGTTTCTGGACTAAACATAAGGAGTTTCCAGTTCTTAATGAAAAGGATCAATTAAAAAAACAAGCTTACACACCAGAGCAAGGATTGAACCCAAATAGACACACAACTTACAAACTAATTTCAAAACCTTCCCACTCACCAATGACAGCAATGGGATTTTGTTCTCATATCTTTTCTGATAAGAAACCAAAAAGTATTTGTTTACAGTTTGGAAAGTCTAGGATTGATTTCATAGGCTCATGAAACATTGGCCCGAGCTTATAAGAATATAAACAAAAAACAAATCTTTGGAAGGCTCTTTGATGGAAAAATCATAAAATATAATTCAAACAATTATTTTCATAAAATTTACTATTTATGTGCTATGACTTATGATGGGTTGTTAGAACTCTTCCTGACCTTGCAGATATATGTTATAACAAGAAAAACACATAATTTTACTAAATACCTAATTTCATGAAAATACAAGGAAGTTAAGTTAAAGGAAGTATAGGATGCTACATGACCACCAACACGTTCTGAAGACTCTCACTAAACCAAAACTTTAAGCACTAGAAGACACACCTCCAACAGACTGTTATATAAAGGACATAGGAAATGAATAAATCTTGTTGTAAGAAAGGGTGAATAGTTTAGGTACAGGCTACACTGGCAGAGAAGAGCTGGTTGGTGCCCAGAGGAAATTAGATCGATTTATCACTGGATCTCAGTGATTTCTCTGTTTTCCAGGGTCTTTCAATTTGTGGGTGCTCAGTGAATGCATAAGCTGTCAGTGCTTCTCCATAAAGCACAAAACACAAGGAAATTATGTAAACATTTCCAAAAGTTGGGCTCATCTGTTCCTTCCCCACTTTAAGCTGTATCTGGCCAACATGCCACAGACTCTTCTGCAATCATCAACCTGACACAGAAACTGGGAAGAGAGGTCATGTGACTCTGCTAAGACACCCTGCACCTTGCCTCCTGCCTTCTGCATCCTGTGGCAGGTATTTACCACATTGCACTCTAATTTTCATTACTTCTCTGAATCCTTCACTCTTACAGTCAATGAAGACAGAGATCAAGTCAGTTTTAACTCACTGGTGCAATGAGCAGAATCTTCTCTGCATCAGTGTGTTCTTATCTTTGCTTGCTTTCTTGTGCCAGGTCAGATGAAATCGAAGGAAGAATAGTAGTCTTGCTCTTGTGCAGTGAGTTAGCTCAGAAAGTAGCATCGTGGAGTCTGTAACCTGAAGATTGGGGAACTGGTGCTTATGTTTCTCGTTTGTTTGCAGCGGGAAGTTTTTAAAATTCACTTTATTTATTTGTTTCTAGAATATAAATCTTAAAGATTAAGAAGGGTTTTTTTCTCACTGTTCTATCTTCAGTACCCAGTAAATTACCTGAGGTACAATAGTGACCACATTTGTGAACAAAATGAATTAATGGATAAAATTTTTTAATGTGTGGCAATATCCACTATTTCCTCTAGAGGGCGAAAGTCACCATGAAATAGGAATTTCACTCCAATGTAAAATAATTTTTAAAACCTCGCACTGAAGAATGCATTATTTTTTATATGTTGAAGTTTCCGCTTTCATATAGAAATATGGTTTGGAAATATAGATTCGTTCTCTTTGTCATGAAATCATGTACATTTCTGTCAAAATGCTGCATTTCACAGAAAATATTACAAATACGATATAACTGAATCTTAGTTAGAAAAGCGGCCCTGTGGCTTAGCTGGTCAAAGCGCCTGTCTAGTAAACAGGAGATCCTGGGTTCGAATCCCAGCGGGGCCTTCCTCGTTCGGTTTTTCTATTTCAACATAGTTGTTGCCACCAAACATCTTGGAGATGCATTGAACAATTTATATTACTGGTAAGTCATGTATTAAATTCTTATTCCAATGTGGAGAGTCTTTTTCCAGCATCACAATATGAAGAGCTGTGGTGAAGGGAAAAATGAGTAAGTTTCCTATAAAGGATAGAAAGTGATGGATTTGCTAATGATTCGTGTGTGGATTGAGCACAAATTATCTTACAGTACCTGATCACAAAACTTCAAATTCTGTCTTGGAAGTTCACTTTCAGCTCTCTTAATCTGTGACATCCAACATTTTCAGCTAAATGAAGGAGTTTGATTTTCAGCATCAGGTAAAGACATTTTTATAATCAAACTCATTTTTATTTCTGAGAACAAGTAAGAGAAGAATGTCAAATTTAGACCCTCATCATTTTGGTTTTGTACAGCCCTCAAAACGGGATTTGTTTGTACGTTAGTAGAACCTTCTGGGAGTGGAAATCGGGAACTTAATGATATTTTGGGGAAATAAATCATAAATAGGTTATCAATTTCTTGAATGTTAAATGATATCAGAGTTTATTAGCTAAAATGTCACTGCATAGCACTGGCCTGCACATTGGGTTTTTCCCTTTTATTAAAAAAAAAATTTTCAAACATTATAATTGGAGTTTTACCAGAGTCATTGTCTTTTCACTTTCATAGAAGTATTTCTGCATTATGCCTGAAACCCTGTTTAGACTTCAGTGGAAACCCGGTTTCATTTTCATTAGTTTATCCATAGCAGTTTTTACCCATGTACTTACTTCCCAAGGAATGTGAGCAAAAATGGTAGTCATGAGGAGTAGCGGATTATGCCATTCCAGTAAGTCTGCAGTAGGTCCTACACATTTATATATTCATAAGACTTCATATGTAAGTAATGTAAATCCTCGGTTGAAAGCCAATTGCCTAGATGTTAGATTCAAAGTGTAACCAAGTTATCATTTTGAAAAGTAACTGAAATTATGCCTCACTGTACTCTGTTGCTATTGTCTAATATCAGGCAAAATGATACCAGAACTCCAAACATATTATGAACAGTGGGCACTGATAAATCTCTAGGAATTTCTCATTCCCTGAAGGCTGTCAGCTAACAGTTATTCTGTTTCTAGTGAATGTCCACATTTCATGGCCTGTGGCCTCCTTCATTTCCAAAGATAGCAATGACCTGTTGAGTTCTTCTTGTACTTCAAATCTGTAAATATATTATTTAATATGCAATGAAGTAATAGATATCCTTTATTAATTAAAAAAGAAAATTTTTCAGGTGCTGGCTTTGATACCAACGATGCAGTACTGACTGAAATAGAGGAAGGCCTTGCCATCTTGGGCTTGTTAAGTACCCACTATGTCCCTGGAACTGTGCTTGAGACATTACTTAGGTCATTACTTAATCAATATCATACATGTTTTAATAGTAACCCTGTCCTTTTAAACATGAGAAAAAGTAAAAATATGTTGGGAGTCTGAGGGACAGAGCAAGGGTCGAGGAGAGAAAAAGGAGGAGGCTCGTGCTGGGCACACAGAGAGCCAGGAGCCATACTTCAAGAAAAAGGACCGACAGGGAGAGTAAGGAGCTTCGACTGAGAGCGGCCCCAGGGGCTCTTGACTTCCTATCCCCCACTGTGCAGTTTTCGTCACTCACATCTGAAGTCCAGAGATTTTATGATAAACGTTCAAAACAAAACAATTTTAGACGAGTTTTAAACGACTTGGTAAGTGGCAGCACGGAAGTAACGGTCAGATGCAACCCAAAGGCTGACCATTGCACCATCTTACCACGGAGCATTCGCGGTTGCTGGTCTGAGGCTACGCGAACAAGCCTGAGATATTCCCACATTGAGAAAAAGGAAACCGAAATACCACCAGGCATATATCCCCGAGGGGATCGAATCAGCGACCTTAACACTATAAAAACAATACCCTAAGCAACTGAGCAGCTTACCATGCAGAGGAATGATGTTTTTACATTTCAGAAATATAAATTATATCAAAACATTATTGCCTTTTTTTCCAGGATGATGCAAGAAAGTGTCTAACTCTCCCTATCTCCTCTTTCCTAAATACAGCCACCTTACCTCGTTCAAGCTTCTTTGAAAGCTTTTCATTCTGACTCTGGTACGTTATTTTTTATAAAGAAAAAATACAGACACACAATCAAATCTTTCAGTGCTGGTGATATTAGGACTGTCTGTAACTGGATACATGGCAGCGCTTTCCACCTGAGATGCGGTCTATGGATAAAAAGCAGGGGGGAAAAGGTTAACCCCCAATGTGGCCCGTACGGGGATCGAACCCGCGACCTTGGCGTTATTAGCACCACGCTCTAACCAACTGAGCTAACCGGCCACCGTTATTCAAAGTCTTTACTTACCTCCTTTAAAGTCTGATCTATTTAAAGCAGGCCGTCTTTACGAAAGGTTTAAAAATGTTCTTTTTTTCTACCATAAAAGGAAAAGATATATCCCAGTTGCCGGCACAGATGAACCTTGCTTCTCTCCAGGAAAACTATTTCTCAAATCGACCAAGGCAGACGCAGATCGATGTCCGGAAACAACTACTTCCTTACAACTATTCCCAGAAGGCCTAGGGTAAACGCAAAGCTCCGGCACGCCTGAGATGGCGGCGGGCGGATCACAGAACTCATCACAGAACCCCGGCAGTGCAGGGCTCAGAGGATCCGGCTTCCGCCCGCGGAGTACGGAGTCTCTGCTCCGGAAGACCATTCCTCGCGGGTCTCCTCTTCCTAGAGGGCTCTAGCCGCTTGGCCTCAGGGTGGGTTGCCTGGTTGCTCTAAAGCTAAGTCTGTAGCTAGCTGTTCGTCCCGAGCGGATTAAGACCGTGACATGACGCTGCAGTACCGACCATCGGACACTTGGTGACGACAGAGGACGGGGTTGAGGTTTCCGAAGGCAAAAGGCCTGACTTCATCCTAAAACCTCCGTCTTTGACGAGACAAGTCGAGACCAGGGTGAGTCTGGGTCAGGGCCCGTGATCCGAACCAGGGAGAAACAACGGAATCTGAAAGGGGCAAGGGAACTAAAGCCAACAGGCAACACACAGTTAGGAGTTAGGAAATCTTTGCCCTTTTGAGCCTGGCCTGATCCACCTGCAAGCTGTGTCAACTCTAGCAGGAACCAGCAGTGCAACAAATTTCTACTTGCTTTCTTTTCTCTGTTGGACCCTACAACCCTCTCTCTCTCTCTTTTTTTCCCCCTACTTTTTTGCATCTGAAGTTAATTGACTCATTTTATGTATGTATATAGTATATCGAGTAAGATCTGAAAGATTATTCCAAAAAGAGCTATTTCTTCTAATGAGACAAGTTAACTACTCATTTACTTATTTTATATTATGCAATTTATAATTTTTCTTTTTAATTGTTTAGAAAGTTGTAAGATGATATTTCTTATTTTTAGTATTGATACACCCATAAAGAAATATATATCTTTAACTTTGTATCAGCATCCACCCTATGAACTAGTAGCTGTCTTCATTTTCTTTGCCTTCTAGTAAAAATTTGGTGGAAAGTGAGTGGGGAAAACCAATTCTTAAATTTTAATTGTATGTGTTTATTTATTTTCATTAAAAAATTTTTACTACAGTTCTTGATCTGTAGTCTTTTCTCCTCTCTTTGAGCTTTACTGCTACTGTCCCAGATTTCCAAACCCTGAGAAACCTCCTCTGCCTAAAGGCCAGAATGTCAGCTGTTTGGGTGACTGGGCAATCTCTTGCTTTCCTTCCCTCTCCCAGGCTGTTTTTCGCTGGGAGCTCTCTCCACTCATTAAGTCCTGGAGAGGTTTCTCTCAGCTCTCTAGTCTTGACTGTTGGCTGCTAAAATACAAAGTACCTTGTACTGGTTGCTCTTTGTTTTCTGCCCTGCTCCCCAACTTCAGAAGGTTTTGAACTATAGAGTGCCTCAGTGGGTATTTCCACTTTCTGGTCTTTTCCCTTACCCCCTTTTGACCTACTCACCCCTAGCAGAAATAACCAGAACTGGTTTGGCTACTTGTAATTCTGTTTGGGTCAAGCAAGCAGTTGAGTTAGTTTCTTCTGCTTTCTCTTAATTTGGTCTTCACAGGCTTTTTCTCCTTTGTGACTGCCCATCTGCCAGAGATAAAGACAGCCTGAGACTTCTTTTCTTCAATGAGGGCCTCTTTCTAGAATTTAGTTTGCTTTGATTCTTTTGTATCCTCAACTCCTGATGGGTTCAGAAAAATCTACTCCTCTTAAGCTTATGGTTAGTTATTTATTAGGTTGAGAGGACAACCTAGTTAGTAGGTTAAGAGGACAACACTCTTGCAACCTCCTACAACTCAACCAAAAATGGAACTCAGTCCTTTATATTTTTAAAATATTTCCAGATTTCTGTGCCAAAACTGCTTGTGTCATTCCTTACAACTATTTCCTTTAGAATATATGGAACAGACTAGCCTCTCTCAGTAAGGAAATTAACCGTTCAAGGGCCAAGTGCTTTGCATATTGTTTCAGGATATCCTTATATCACATACCATTTATTCAACTGATATTTTAAAATAGCTAGCTTTGTTCTTTTACTAAATTAGAAGTGAGATATAATATCGACATGACACCATGAAAACTTCAAGAAAGGAAAATGGCTGACACATGAAGGTGTGTTTGCCAGATTTTACTTAGACTTCCAAGTCAGACTGCTAGGCATTTGCATGGGAAAAGAATGTCACATGAAATTTGGATACATTTCAGAAAGTTACCTCTAATATTGTCCCCTGATTTGACAAATGTTTATTAAGAATCTACCACAATCAAGTCTAGTTTTCATTACGAACATGATGGTCCCAAGGTCACACATGGTCCTTCCCACACCCTTCTAGAGCTTAAAATCCAATACCACCATGACTTCTGACTAACTGTCAAACAGCAGAGATGGTTTTCTCCACATAAGGCATTATTTTCATTTTACCTTTAAAAAGATCTTTTCTTCAGTTTTTTCTGTCTGATACTGGTATATTTTCCGCACAAATGATCAGGACAGATGAGCAACATTGTCCAATGAAAGGACTTATACTATGTGCCATGGAAAACTTCTGTATATGGATACATAGTTTCCATTATCTTGGCATATCTACTTAAACATAATATCTGTTTGTAATCCTTATCTCTTGCTTTTTGCAATTTTGGGGAATAATGTCACCAACAATTTTTAGAAGTAAATAGTGAAGGAAATTGTGAACCTTGTTGTCACCTAGGAGATGAGAATTTTGAGGTCAGGAGATGACAGTGTGCTATTTTGTATAGAAATGCTGCGGTGGAAGACTTCATTTATACAAAAGATGGCATGAAAAATCACTCCCAATGGGGCCTTGAAAGAGTAACTTAAATTCTGTCTTGGAAACTGTACCATGCAGAATTCTCATTCCATAACACCAGTAAATTATGGAGAGCAGTGGAGTCTGAATTCAAGCACCACAGCTTAAAAAAACAAACAACAACAAAACTAATATCCTTCAGTTCAGGTCAGTCTCTCAGTCTGGCTCTTTGCAATCCCATGGACTCCAGCATACCAGGCTTCCCTGTCCATCACCAACTCCTGGAGCTTATTCAAACTCATGTCCATCGAGTCAATGATGCCATCCAACCATCTCATCCTCTGTTGTCCCCTTCTCCTCCTGCCTTCAATCTTGCCCAGCAGCAGGGTCTTTTCCAAGGAGTCAGTTCTTCACATCAGGTGGCCAAAGTATTGCAGTTTCAGCTTCAGCATCATCCTTCCAAGGAATATTCAGGACTGATTTTATTTAGGAATGACTAGTTAGATCTCCTTTCAGTCCAAGGGACTCTCAAGAGTCTTATCCAACACCACAGTTCAAAAGCATCAATTCTTCCACACCCAGCTTTCTTTATAGTCCAATTCTCACATCTATATATGACTACTGGAAAAACTTTGACTAGATGGACCTTTGTTGGCAAAGTAATGTCTCTGCTTTTTAATATGCTGTCTTGGTTGGTCATAGCTTTTCTTCCAAGGAGCAAGCATCTTTTAATTTCATGGCTGCAGTCACCAACCCATTTGCAGTGATTTTGGGGCCCCAAAAAAAAAAATCTGTCACTGTTTCCACTGTTTCCCCATCTATTTGCCATGAAGTGATTGGACCAGATGCCATGATCTTCGTTTTTTGAATGTTGAGTTTTAAGCCAACTTTTTCACTCTCCTTTTTCACTTTCATGAAGAGTCTTCTTAGTTCTTCTTCACTTGCTGCCATAAAGGTGGTGTCATCTGCATGTCTGAGGTTATTGATATTTCTTCTGGCAATCTTGATTGCAGCTTGTGCTTCATCCAGCCCAGCATTTCAAATGATGTTAAATAAGCGGAGTGACAATATGCAGCCTTGACTACTCTTTTCCCGATTTGGAACCAGTCTGTTGTTCCATGTCCAGTTGCCTCTTGACCTGCATACAGATTTCTCAAAAGGCACGTCAGCCTTTTGGTCTGGTATTTTGGTATTTTGGACTGGTATTCCCATCTCTTGAAGAATTTTCCAGTTTTTTGTGATCCACACAGTCAAAGGCTTTGGTGAAGTCTATAAAGTAGAAGTATATGTTTTTCTGGAACTCTCTTGCTTTCTCAGTGATCCAGCTGATGTTGGTAATTTGATCTCTTGTTCCTCTGCGTTTTCTAAATCCCACTTGAACATCTGGAAGTTCTTGGTTCACATACTGTGGAAGCCTGGCTTGGAGAATTTTGAGCATTACTTTGCTAGAGTGTGAAGTGAAGAAGTGAAGTGAAGTCATTCAGTCGTTTCCAACTCTTTGTGACCCCATGGGCTGTAGCTTACCAGGCTCCTTCATCCATGGAGTTTTCCAGGCAAGAGTACTGGAGTGAGTTGCCATTTCCTTCTCCAGGGGATCTTCCTGACCCAGGCATAGAGCCTGGGTGTCCCGCATTGCTTGCAGAAACTTACCATCTGAGCCACCAGGGAAGACCAATGAGTGCCACTGTGCGGTAGTTTGAACGGATATCCTTAATACACAAAAAAAGGAAAAAAAATCTCCAGGATATTGCCTTAGCTTTCCACTCCTGGAATTTATTTAAGAACTGGAGTTATGAAAGGAGTTGGGTTTTGTTTGTTTGTTTTCATAGACAGAGAAAAAAAGGAAGGAAATGCCCTGCAACCTTAAACATTACGTCACAGGCGTGAACAAACCTGGGCTCTACAAGCAGCCTACTCAAGTTATGTAAGGGCTGGAGGACTCCTGGAGTCAGCTGTTCCTGAAGTGTAGTGGTTATCACGTTCGCCTCATATGAGAGAGGTTCCCGATTCAAAACCGGGCAAAAGAATATTTTTCCTAAACCGTTAGACACCGCTACTTGATTTAAGAGATTTCAACTTCCCTATATGTAAAAACTAACAAAGCCCACAAGTCTTTGTGCTTGCTGTTTGTTTGAAAGAAATTATCCCGAGAGTCCCGCGGTGATGCCTGGTTTCGCTGTGCACACGCTGTAGCGTTCCCCCTTCTCTCTTTGGCTGGGTTCCCACCTGGCCTGTGAGCTCGTGTCCCTGAGACAAAATCAGAGGACGGAGATGAGCTCGCGCCACGGAAACAATTGCTCTCTTTGGAATTGGGATTTCTACGAAAAGAGGCTTCACCAGGAACTGACTCTGAAGGCACCTTGATCTTTGACCTGATCTATAGCAAGAAAGTCTCCCAACTTAAACCAGTTCTAACTGAAGAGGAATCTTATTCTTCCTCCTAGCTTTNATTCAAACTCATGTCCATCGAGTCAATGATGCCATCCAACCATCTCATCCTCTGTTGTCCCCTTCTCCTCCTGCCTTCAATCTTGCCCAGCAGCAGGGTCTTTTCCAAGGAGTCAGTTCTTCACATCAGGTGGCCAAAGTATTGCAGTTTCAGCTTCAGCATCATCCTTCCAAGGAATATTCAGGACTGATTTTATTTAGGAATGACTAGTTAGATCTCCTTTCAGTCCAAGGGACTCTCAAGAGTCTTATCCAACACCACAGTTCAAAAGCATCAATTCTTCCACACCCAGCTTTCTTTATAGTCCAATTCTCACATCTATATATGACTACTGGAAAAACTTTGACTAGATGGACCTTTGTTGGCAAAGTAATGTCTCTGCTTTTTAATATGCTGTCTTGGTTGGTCATAGCTTTTCTTCCAAGGAGCAAGCATCTTTTAATTTCATGGCTGCAGTCACCAACCCATTTGCAGTGATTTTGGGGCCCCAAAAAAAAAAATCTGTCACTGTTTCCACTGTTTCCCCATCTATTTGCCATGAAGTGATTGGACCAGATGCCATGATCTTCGTTTTTTGAATGTTGAGTTTTAAGCCAACTTTTTCACTCTCCTTTTTCACTTTCATGAAGAGTCTTCTTAGTTCTTCTTCACTTGCTGCCATAAAGGTGGTGTCATCTGCATGTCTGAGGTTATTGATATTTCTTCTGGCAATCTTGATTGCAGCTTGTGCTTCATCCAGCCCAGCATTTCAAATGATGTTAAATAAGCGGAGTGACAATATGCAGCCTTGACTACTCTTTTCCCGATTTGGAACCAGTCTGTTGTTCCATGTCCAGTTGCCTCTTGACCTGCATACAGATTTCTCAAAAGGCACGTCAGCCTTTTGGTCTGGTATTTTGGTATTTTGGACTGGTATTCCCATCTCTTGAAGAATTTTCCAGTTTTTTGTGATCCACACAGTCAAAGGCTTTGGTGAAGTCTATAAAGTAGAAGTATATGTTTTTCTGGAACTCTCTTGCTTTCTCAGTGATCCAGCTGATGTTGGTAATTTGATCTCTTGTTCCTCTGCGTTTTCTAAATCCCACTTGAACATCTGGAAGTTCTTGGTTCACATACTGTGGAAGCCTGGCTTGGAGAATTTTGAGCATTACTTTGCTAGAGTGTGAAGTGAAGAAGTGAAGTGAAGTCATTCAGTCGTTTCCAACTCTTTGTGACCCCATGGGCTGTAGCTTACCAGGCTCCTTCATCCATGGAGTTTTCCAGGCAAGAGTACTGGAGTGAGTTGCCATTTCCTTCTCCAGGGGATCTTCCTGACCCAGGCATAGAGCCTGGGTGTCCCGCATTGCTTGCAGAAACTTACCATCTGAGCCACCAGGGAAGACCAATGAGTGCCACTGTGCGGTAGTTTGAACGGATATCCTTAATACACAAAAAAAGGAAAAAAAATCTCCAGGATATTGCCTTAGCTTTCCACTCCTGGAATTTATTTAAGAACTGGAGTTATGAAAGGAGTTGGGTTTTGTTTGTTTGTTTTCATAGACAGAGAAAAAAAGGAAGGAAATGCCCTGCAACCTTAAACATTACGTCACAGGCGTGAACAAACCTGGGCTCTACAAGCAGCCTACTCAAGTTATGTAAGGGCTGGAGGACTCCTGGAGTCAGCTGTTCCTGAAGTGTAGTGGTTATCACGTTCGCCTCATATGAGAGAGGTTCCCGATTCAAAACCGGGCAAAAGAATATTTTTCCTAAACCGTTAGACACCGCTACTTGATTTAAGAGATTTCAACTTCCCTATATGTAAAAACTAACAAAGCCCACAAGTCTTTGTGCTTGCTGTTTGTTTGAAAGAAATTATCCCGAGAGTCCCGCGGTGATGCCTGGTTTCGCTGTGCACACGCTGTAGCGTTCCCCCTTCTCTCTTTGGCTGGGTTCCCACCTGGCCTGTGAGCTCGTGTCCCTGAGACAAAATCAGAGGACGGAGATGAGCTCGCGCCACGGAAACAATTGCTCTCTTTGGAATTGGGATTTCTACGAAAAGAGGCTTCACCAGGAACTGACTCTGAAGGCACCTTGATCTTTGACCTGATCTATAGCAAGAAAGTCTCCCAACTTAAACCAGTTCTAACTGAAGAGGAATCTTATTCTTCCTCCTAGCTTTTCCTAAAGGGATCTGTGCTCGTGTACCAAAGCGACTGTGCATTAGGGAAAGGGAAATAGACTTTTCAGGGGTTACTAGACAATGGCTCTGAACTGGCATCAACTGCCAGAGATACAAGATATCACTGCTGTCCATCAGGCAAAGTACGTATTCATGAAGATCAGACAACCAATGAAGGTTGGGTTGTTTTTTTTTTTTTTGCCTCCGATCCATTTCACTGTGGGCATAGTGGGCCTCTGAGTCCACCCTGTGATTACTTTTCCAATTCCAGACAGAATCTCTATGTCGTTTCCATGACTGATGGAGTGAAGGTTATTATGGAATAAAAGGCCAATTAGACGCCACCAGAATTTTCTCTATGAAAATAATTAAACCAAACACAAAACTGATATTCCTGGAGGGATAGCTGCGATTAGTGCCAACATCAAGAGCTTAAAAGGTACAGGGTCACAGATTCACCAAATTTCTATTCATTTACTCAAGTATAGAAGATAAATCTGTTATAGAGAATGACAGTTAGGTATTGTAAATCTGGTTAAGTGATTATGTCGGTTGCATCTGTTAGCCCAAATGTCCTTTCACTAGTGGAGAAAATGTACACATACCCTGGCATCTGATATGCAGCTACTGATTGCCATTTTCTCTATATTCAGTCAGAAAGAGCATCACAAGCAACTGAGCTTTCAGCTGGCTGAATTAACTGTACAGCTTACCTACCCTACCTATCAACTCTTCAATCATATGTTATAAATTAGTCTACAGAGACCGTCACCACCTTACCATGTGTTCTAAAGTTGAAAGCTGATTATTGTTGTTTTATGTGAATATTTTAGGCAAATTTATATTGTGCAAACTGATCACAAATGAATGGGTTTACCTTTCCAGAACTGGCTCAGTCTTGTGAGCCTCACTTGTGTCTTTATCCCAGTTTTAGTGCATATGGATTATGTAACAAAAACACCATAGACCAAGTGGCTTAAAAGACAAGCATTTATTTCTCACAGTTATGGAGGCCAGTGTTGATTCTCACCCTGGTAAAAGTTTGCTTCCTGGCTGCCTGTCTCACAGACAGCTGTCTTCTCACTATGTCCTCAGATGCAGGAAAGGGTGAAGAAGTTCTCTACCATCTCTTTTAGAAGGACCTATTTCTACTCATGAATGACTTAATGACCGAAAGCACCTGTCTCCCAAAACCATCACATTGGGGATTAGGTTTCAACATATTGGTGGCAGTGGGGAGGAAGCATGTTCCGTCTACAGCAATCCCCAAAACATCCATTTCCTTTTCTACCCTCAACTATGTTTAGTCACGGATAATACTGACCATCTGTGCGAGGAGGCCAGTGGTCAATAGGTGGTGCTGAAACCAGTTGTTAAGACATTTTGAATGAAAATTATCCTGAACTGATTTTTCACATCTGGAACTGCTGCCCCATCATACAGTCCTGTCAGTAGAGTCTGAGTCTTCGGAGCCATCAAAGGAGTCATTTTCTAAGATTTTTTACCTCCCACTTCTTCCTAAAATTGAGAAAGTTGACTGAGAAAGAAGATTGGACATATTTTAAAATCAAAGAAGCTGTAAAACATGATAATAAGTTACTGGCATTTTCTCCACCAACTTTTTTTTCCCCCACTGGATAGTATCCATACACATTCACTTGGCCTTTTACAGCTCCAAACTCACAGGTGTCCATCCAGGAGGAAAGAAAAAGAACATCTCCTGGGGGAATGTTGATGTGTAGAAGAGTATGGAAGCCTCACAGTGGCACAGAGAGTCTGAGAAACCATTTAGAAATCTGATGAAAGTTAAACTCCCAAGGAGGAGACAGGGAGGAAGGGATGAAACAGTGACTGCTTTTGTTGTTGTTCAGTCACTCAGTTGTTTCTGATTCTTCGTGATCCCATGGACTGCAGCATGCTAGGCTTCCCTCCTTCCCTTCCCAGAGTTTGCTCAAACTCATGTCCATTGAATCAGTCATTCCATGCATCTCATCCTCTGAATGTTGGAACCCACCAAAAAAAGTTACTCCACATCCAAGGGCAAAGGAGAAGCCTCAGCAAGATGGTAGGAGGGGTGCAGTCACGTTTAAAATCAAACCCCATACCCGCCAGAGACGCACCAGCAAAACCTTGTGTACACCAGGACCCAGGGAAAGGAGCAGTGACCCCCCACCCCCCGCCCCCCGACCCAAAGAAACTGAGTCAGACCTACCTGTGTGACTGCTTTGGGATGGGGTTATTTTAAACAGCTTCCTTTTCCTGTTCTCCCTCCCTCTCTGGGTCTCCCAAATTCGTTAGTAGAGTAGAAGTACTAGGAAGAAGATCAAAATCTAGGTGAGGAAAAAAACACATTTCAAAAGAACTTCTTAACTTGTGAGTGGATTTTACATCTTCATCCCAAGGTTATTCAATTCTCTAAAACGCTCTGTTGGAAGTTCTGTGAAACCGCCAGAACTGTCAACTGACTAAGTGGCAAAACTGGGGACAGGAAACTGGAAAGGATTTCTCATGAAAACACCTGGCAAACTGTCTACTGTAAACAGAACTACACTCTGGCCAAGACAGATAATAAAAGAAAGATATGCTACTTTCCCTGCAAAAACAAAGCAACAAAACACATACAAAGATAACTGTTAAAAATTGTATTCCTCGACCCAAAGGAGGAAGTTTTGGCTATTTAAATTCTGCAATTTTGGACAAAATAAGCCACTGAGATTACACTGTGGAGAGAACATCCTAGAACAAATCAAGGACCCTGAAGTCAGGGTGAGTCTGACCTACTGAGCTGGTCCTGGTTGCTCACAAATAGAAGATTCAATTCAGTGTCTGAAGAACATTCCAGAACTATCTGATCTTGGATCACGTGATTTTACCAGAGACCCCCATGTCTCCTGTGGCCTGTGTGCCCAGGTCTAAGCTTGGACAGCATTCCAAAACCTTTTTGCCTTTCTGCCTCAGGCTTCCTGAGTGACTTCAAATCTCATCTGTGTGATTTGCTTCTTCTGAGGCTCCAAGTAAGGCCTCCTTCAGAATGCTGACTATTGCTGAGTTCCAGAAAGGAAGCTCTATTCCAGAGGAGAATTCTAGTTAGAAAAATTTTTCTCCCCTACTTCCTCATTTATAATGTTTTCTTGAACTTTTATTTGATATTTTAATAGATAACATCTAGAGTCTAAAGGGGCATGCAGTAAATTTCTCCCTCCTGCTTTCAAAGAGTTCCACCTCCTTAGTCTCCAGCCCCTCAACTGGGAATTTTGCCATGAGTTTACTGATTATTCTTGAGAGTTTTTATTTATTTATTTTTTTGTAAAATGTGTATTCAACCTAACATGAATTCTCCAATAGTAGAATTCTACAGAGATTGCTCTGAACCTTTCCTTTATTTTATACGTACGTATATAGTAGTCTTTATCATTTTGTCTTAAATATGCATTGCATTTCACTGTGTAGTTGTGCTGTTATTTATCTAATTAAATAATTCTGACTAATTAAGTTTTTTTTCAATCCTACTATTTCAGTGAATGCTTCAGAGAGTAAGTTTGAACACAATATAATGTGTTCAAGTCTATCTCTTACATTTGTGGAAGTGCTATAGCAAAGAGTATATGCATTTGAAATATTGGTAGATCCTGCCCAATTGTCCTTGTAGCCTCAAAAGCATAGTGTATTTGTCTGTGGAAAACAAATGAATAGGATCGTAGGCACCCTTAATACGACCTACTTCATTTCGTGCCAAGTATGAAGCAAAANACATGAGTTTGAGTGAACTCCGAGAGATGGTGATGAACAGGGAGGCCTGGCGTGCTGCAATTCATGGGGACACAAAGAGTCAGACATGACTGAGTGACTGAACTGAACTCAACATATAAGAAATATTTTCCCCAATTTTAATCACTCTAAAAATGAATGACTGCATTAAGCAAAAATAGTAGTGACATATTGTACAATAATAGCATACTTGAAAACAAAATCTGTGGCAGCAATGACACACAATATAGGAGGAAGTATATTATTACAAGCTTCTTAACATTGTAAAGGAAGCAGAATAGTACAATTTGAAGGTAGATTTTGTATGATTGTAGCTATATATAGAAAACCCTAGGGAAAACACTAATTATTTTAAGACATACAAATGAGAAGGCAACACTCTAGATATAATCAAATCATATAAGATTTTCACATATTTCAAAGACATGAAGAAACATAAAAGAAAGGAGAACACAGAAAACAACTAATAAGACAGTGGGTTTTTTCAAAATACAAGTATATCATTTACATTATATCTAAATTCCCTAAATCCACCAATTATAGACAGAGCCTGTCAGATTGGATAAAGAGAGTTCAGTCAACTGTATGCTGGACTATTATCCAACTTTGCACAAGAAACTATAATTTCCAGATAAGATACTTGCTAAAGTAACTGGATCCCCGAGTAGGAAGATCCCCTACAGAAGGAATGGCTACTCATGCCAGAACTCTCAACTGGGAAAATCCCATAGACAAGAGGAGCCTGCTTGGCAACAGTCCCTGGAGTTGCAAAAGAGTTGGACATGACTAGGCATCAACAAAACCAACTCTACCGGGAGTGGGGTTCGAACCCACGCAGACAGATGTCTATTGGATCTTAAGTCCAACGCCTTAACCACTCGGCCATCCCGGTGGTGAGCAGTAGTACCTAAAAGTCAAATATTACTGGGTTAAAATTAATTAGGCTTTCTAAATTCCATACATATACATTAATATGTTGTATTGGTGTTTTTCTTTCTGACTTACTTCACTCTGTATAATAGGCTCCAGTTTCATCCACATCATTAGAACTGATTCAAGAGCATTTGTTTTAATAACTGAGTAATATTCTATTGTGTATATGTACCACAGCTTTCTTATCCATTCGTCTGCTGACAGACATCTAGGTTGCTTCTTTATCTTAGCTATTGTAAACAGGGCTGTGATGAACATTGGGGTACATGTGTCTCTTTCAGTTCTGATTTCCTTGGTGCGTATGCCCAGCAGTGTATATGGAATTTAGAAAGATGGTAACGATGAGCCTATATGTGAGACAGCAAAAGAGACACAGATAAAAAGAACAGACTTTTGGACTCTGTGGGAGAAGGCGAGGGTGGGATGATTTGAGAGAATAGCAGTGAAGCATGTATATTACCATATGTGAAATAGATCATCAGTCCAAGTTCGAAGTATGAAACAGGCCACTGGGACAACCCTGAGAGAAGGGATGGGGAAGGGTGGGAGGGGAGTTCAGCATGGGGGACACATGTACACCCATGGCTGATTCATGTTAATGAATGACAAAAACTACTACAATATTGTAAAGCAATTAGCCTCCAATTAAAATAAATAAAACTTTCAAATTGATTAGGCTTCCCTGGTGGCTCAGATGGTAAAGAATCCTCCTGCAGTGTAGGAGACCTGGAAATTAATTAGACTTTCTAGTCCCTAGAACATTATGAATAATTTTACACCTTTGAGATTGGAGACCAAGCCTTAAAGAGCAAAAGCAAATCCTTATAATGCTTCTTGGAAAAACTAATGAAACACAGTAAGTCTAGTTAACATCCATCTTATATACATCTTATATGTTTTTTCTTGTGATGAAAACTTTTAGGGTCTACTCTCTTAACAACTTCCAAATATTTAATACAGTTTATTATTAATAACTATACTACCATGGTGTACCTTACATCTCCATAACATTTCTAACTGGAAATTTGTACCTTCTGAACCTCTTTCATTCCTTTAACCCATCCTCCATTCCCCTCTCAATCACCAAACTGTTCTCTGTGTCTATGAACTCGATTTTGATTTATTTTGTTTTTTGGATTCCAAATGTAAGTAAAACATACAGGATTTGTCTTTTCCTGTCTCACTTATTTCACTAAGTATAATTCCCTCAAGGCCTAAATCAATGAAAGGTCATCAATAATAAAATCCGTATTTTTATTATACATTGACATTGAAGTCACTCAGTCGTGTCCAACTATTTGCGACCCCATGGACTGTAGCCTACCAGGCCTCTCCATCCGTGGAATTTTCCAAGCAAGAGTACCGGAGTGGGTTGTCATTTCCTTCTCCAGGAGCTATTCCCAACCCAGGGATCGAACCTGGGTCTCCCGCATTGTAGGCGCACACTTTACCGTCTGAGCCACCAGGAAGCCCATTATTTTTCATTACTTGGATAGTTAAACAAACAAATAATGTTTGCTTTATGCCAAAACAAAATGTTAAGAAGACATACTAATCACAAACTTAAGAAAAGACTGTTCTATAGCAGTGGTAACAAGTAGCCACTAGACCAGAATTTAAACCAGTTGATCTATCCATGATAATCATTTTGTGAACATTTGCGCAACCAATGCTTTCTGAAATGAGCCAGCCAGGGATGCACTCACTTCAGTAAACATCCCTTTGAGTGCCAACCAAACAACAAGAGTCTCTCCAGAGGAACCATGCTTCCACAGAATATGTCAATCCACTGACCCTCTGAAATTCTACCCTAAGCCCCTTCCCAGAAAATATCAGTCATCAGCTCTTTCAAAGAGATGGTGCCTTACCAGCACTGCTCCCTCCTTAAATGAACATAGGCTTTGGATTTCAAGCAGTGAGTGGTGAAAATGCCCCTCTGTCAAATCTGAAATGCTGAAATTTCATTTTTTGCTGAGACTGTGTTTGCTTGGGGGCAGGGGTGGAGGGGAAGGAAGGTAGTGTCACTGCTGAAGAACAAATGAAGTCAACATTTATTCCCAATTTGATGTCTGTGAGGTTATCTCCAGTTTGTTAGATGATTGCAACAAAATCATTCTGTGAGTAAGTAACAAAAAGCTCGCAGTGGACCATATGGGGGCTGAACCCACATCCTTGGTGTCATTACCACCATGCTCTAGCCAACTAAGCTGACTAGCCAAGTGGCAAAGAAACCTTTTTACACAAAGGTAATACAAAGATTCAGATTGCTGTACCTGCTTAAAAATAATACATCAACAAATTGGACAAGATAGAAATAAATTCCCAGAAACATACAATCTACTGGGACTGAATACTGATGAAACAGAAAATCTGAACAGCCCTATTACTAGCAAGAAGTTGAATCGGTAATCAAAAAACCTCCCAACAAACAAATGTCTAGGACCAGTAGCTTCACGAATAAATTCTACCAAACATTCAAAAAAATAAGACCAATCCTTCTCAGACTCATCCAAAAAATCACAGAGGGGGAAATTCTTCCAAACACATTTTACAAGACAAGCATTGCCCTGATACCTAACAAGGAAAAGGATGTCACCTCACATACTGAGGAATGGTATGCTGACTTATACATGACTTTGCGTGAACTTTATGTTAACTAGAACAGCCTGTCTTGTGGCCGATCAAAAATATCTGGTATACTTTGCTTTAATCATTAAAGAAGAGTGCATTGTCCAGAAGTAAAATATGTCTGCTTTGAAAGTAGAGGTAAAGCTAAGCGATTTCTGTGATAGTCCAAGTCAGAGATGCCAGTGGCTAGAAGAAGATAATAGCACTGGAGGTGGCAAGAAGTTGTCGGATTGTAGATAAACTTTTAGAGTAGAACCCCTTCAACATTGGTTGATGGATTTTTCATTCTCTTAACATTTATTGATTGCCCATTGTTTACACTCTTGTAAGAACCAGGCACTGAGCAACGGACAAAGGAGATTAAAATTCCATGGCCCTGTGGAGCTTACTATTCTCATCTGGGAGACANTCAACATTGGTTGATGGATTTTTCATTCTCTTAACATTTATTGATTGCCCATTGTTTACACTCTTGTAAGAACCAGGCACTGAGCAACGGACAAAGGAGATTAAAATTCCATGGCCCTGTGGAGCTTACTATTCTCATCTGGGAGACAGACGATGAACTATATAAATAAAATATTTATACTTCTGATAATGATACGTTGTGATGAAGAAGAGTAAAGAATAAAGGAGATTTAGTGGTTTGACCTCCCCCCGCCCCCCGCAATTTGGATAATTTTATTAATAGCTTCTTAACATTTTAAAATATTCCAACTCATGAACACAGGATAACTTTCCATTTACTTAGATCTTTAATTTCAATGTTCTGTTGTTTTCAGGGTACATGTCCTAAATGTCCTTGGTTAATTTACTCTTGAGTATTTTTTTCTTTTCCATACTCATGTAAATGGAAGTGTTTTCTTCATTTCAGCTTTGGATTAGGGCAGTGCTTTGAACCAAAGACGTGAATAGGAAAAGGCAGAGGATGGCGGTTGACACCATGTAGAAACAGCCTTTAAAAGGTGACAAAACCTCCTCAGGGTCACTGAACTAGAAAGTGGCAGGTCCAGGATGTTTCCCCAGGGCCTTCTGCTGACTTTGGAGCTCAGAGCTCAAAGCTGTCCCACCTCCCTGCTCTGGCCTCTGTGGATGTAGATGCTTCAACCAAGCGCCTCCCACTTCTTTGTTTTTCTCTCTTATTGGTCAAGATGCTCGGAGGAGGATTTTTTAACCTACTTCCTCGTTATTGCCAAAGATGGCTGTTTCATCCTCACCTCTATTTTCTTATGGGGACCCTACTGTTACCCTGGGCTCCCTGCCCGATTCCTGGTCCTGTTTGCCAGAAAATTACTGCAAGCAAACTTCATAGGCATGCAGCATCCTCCGCTCCTACCCAGGCGCACGGGATGTAGGGCCAGGAATCTGCATGTGTAACAGGCTCCCTAGGTAACTGTGATGTTCCTTGGAGCTGGCGAGCTCAGGTTTGACAATTTTTAAAGAGATGACCATGGAAAACCCTTTCTGGACTCTGAATAGTGATCTGACTGAGGTGAGAGAGGAAGTCATGAAGATTTATGGAGAAATAGGAATCCACAGTGGAGAAGGCCATGGCACCCCACTCCAGTCCTCTTGCCTGGAAAATCCCATGGACAGAGGAGCCTGGTAGGCTGCAGTCCATGGGGTGGCAAACAGACACGACTGAGTGACTTCACTTTCACCTTTCATTTTCATGCANGCTGGCAGGACCACAAAGATGGACAAGTGTGGGATTCTTTGGACTGTGGACAGGTCTAAGAGGGAGAGTCTAGCTAGGCTACAGTCAGGCACGCAGAAGGGAAACCCTGTGAGGAAGGGCCCTGACCTGTAGCTTTGAGCAGGCTCTGGAAGAAGCTCTGGTTGTAGATCCTGGCCACACCACTGATCTCAGGCACCTGTGTCTCTTCCACCGTGCGCCTGTTCACAAAGTTAGCCGTGATGCCAATTGCCAGTTTGCCGCGCATTTCTCGCACTGTGAAGCCTAGAGGTGGGGACAGGTGGGGAGTAGCCAGAGGATGAGGGGTGTAACAGCCTGGGAAGGCCCAGGAGGAGCTCGAGATGCTGGCTTCTGCAAGGGAAGGGATCACTCACCTTCAGGTACGAATTTACCTCCAGCTGCAGAGATGAGGACATCAAATTCATACTTGGCCAGTTGGGCTGGGGCGCTGGGGTGGAGCTGGGCACGCCAACCACTCCCTGGGGCAGAGGATGTGAGTGGCACAAAGATATAGAAAACTGAAGGGGTGTCTATATTCCCAGGACAATCCAACGAAATAAACATTTAAAAGGTTTTGTGGTTTACAAAGCAGTGACACACTGTCGATCAAATGACACCTTCACAACAGCCATGGAAAGGAGGTGAGGAAAGAAATACTTCACATTTTACAAAAGCCCAAAATAGGCTCAGAGGGGTTTGAAAAAGGCCAGGCTGTGAGAAAGGGAGACTCAGCTGACTCCCAACCCCACCCTTTTTCTTTTGCAAAGCCAGGGTATCCTTGATACATGAGGGTTCTCAAGAGCAGAGAAGTACTTACCCTTTTTGGGAGGAGGCTGCAGGCCAGTGAAAGTGATGCCCCAGTGGATTTCCACCCCCAGTAGTAATGCCACTTTCAACAAGAGGAGCTGCAGTTGCCGGATGCCTGGAAGGGAGAAGACATTAGCGACAAGGACCCCAGGATCCTATAGCCTCCCCAAACACCAGTGTGTACCTGGTTCGGGCTGGAGAAGGTCTTAGAGCTCACTCAGTCCAAGTGCCCATTTTACAGGTGAGGGACCTGAGTCCTGAAAGCCATCTGACTGCAGTGAATCTTGACCACCCTGCCCTGGGCTGACCCCCACCTACTGGCCTCTCTCTAGGCCCAGGCTCACCCGCCCCTCCAGGCCACCTCACGGTGGTACTCACTGATGTGGTCCAGGGAGCCTGTGCAGAAGCGCCCATAGAACTTCTTGGCGCCGAGTGCCCGAAGGTCGTGGATGGTGAAGGGCCAGAGGTGGAGCACGTTGTGGCGAGAGAACTTGGTGCGCTTTTCCACCAGCACCACTCGGGCCCCCAGCATCGCCAGCTCCACAGCAGCCCGCAGACCGCAAGGTCCTGCACCCACCACCAGGCACTGCGAACACAAGGCAGCACAGGCATGGTGGGGGCCCCCCTCCCCTGACTCCGCCCACTCTCCAACTCCCCCAGGCACTGAGACACACCTTAGTGCGGGTGCAGGCCTGGCCCTGCTGGTAGACCGGCTGGCTCGCTCTCTTGTCCAGCTTGGCCCACAGCGACTTAGCACTCCAGTAGTTGAGCTGGGCCTTGACCTTGTGGTACTGGGAGAGCCCCCCACCAGGCTCCAGCCCCAGTGCCCCGCATAGCCCTTGGAAGCTGCTCAACACATCCTGGCACAGCTGGGCCTGCAAGAAGCTCTCAAAGTGGGCATGTGCTGGGTTGGTGGAGGTGAGTGAGGCCATGGAGACCCCAGGGAGGGGTTCCTGGGGAGGGGCAGAGGCACGTGGTTGCTGGAAAGAAGAAAGGAAGAGATTGCAAGAGGCTGGAGAAAGGAGGAAGGGAAAAGGAAGAGAAGAAGGCAGTGTATCCCCAGGGAACGCCAGGTCCTACCCAGATGGGCTTCTCTCCTCTCTGTCAGCCACTCCACAGACAGCCGCAATCCGTTCCACTTCAAGTGAAATCTGCCAAGTTTGGAAATGAAAAATCAGCAGTCCTGAGCCCAGGGGGCCTTGCAGAAAGCTAGGGAGCCTCCAGCTCAGCCTTCTCGGCCAGGAATCTCCAGGCCCTACTCCATCCCTGGGGGACAGCAATTCTTACCCTGCCTTCAGCGAGGCCCTGCAAGCAGGCCGGGGGAACTTCTCAGACATGAAGAGGGCAGGGTGTCAGAGAAATGGGCTTTCCTTGCAGTACAGACAGGGACAGATCTAATATCTGCAACCCCAGCTGCCAGGCACACACGCTGTCCCATCTCACCCCATGCCTCCCTGTGCCCCGCAGCCCTCAACGGACTCAGTGTGCCGTTGGGTGTGGTGTGTCTTATGCCAGGGGCAAAGTTTTCCTCCTTAGCACTTGCCATTGCTTCTTAAAGGGGAGGAGGAGGTGGTGGTGGTGGTTTAGTCGCTAAGTCGTGTCCAACTCTTGGGACTCCATGGACTGTAGCCCACTAGGCTCCTCCGTCCATGGGATTCTCCAGGCAAGAACTCCGGAGTGGCTTGCCATTTCCTTCTCCAGGGGATCTTCCTGACCCAGGAATTGAACGCTGGTCTCCTGCATTGCAGTCAGATTCTTTACCACCTGAGCCTAGAGGGAAGCCCCTGCTCTAACCACGTAGGATCCACTTCCCACCACCAAACTACCTTAACAGACAGCCCCAGGATGTTGCATCTGTCTGGTGACGAACAACTGGGCCTATTTCTGACTCACTGTGGTCAGAATACTTCCCCTGTGACTTGCTACTGCTCCAGTAGCTGCAAGACCGTTGGGGAGTTGGGGGGCGTCAGGGCAGCAGGATTCGCTCCGCCCAGCTTCTCTCACTCCCATAGACACCCCGCCCCATCCCTGCTCGCTCTCCCAGGAATCTCTCCAGACAAGGCTTCTCTTTGTCCCCTTCTCCCTCGCTCGGGCACCCACCCACGCAACTTGAGGGGTGGTAGAGCTTTCTCAAGTTGGGACCAGGAGGAATCAGAGGGTAAGGGGATGTGGTTGCCCACGGGGGAGTTAAGGACGGTGGTGGCCTAGCCCAGGAAAGATCCTTGAGCTGACCCCCCTGACTCCATCAGTCGCCTCCCCGGTCCCAGCCCGGAGCGCCGCAGGCCAGGCCCAGGCAGGAGATTAAAATCATCGCCATAGGTCACCTGGACGAGGCGGACTGAATGTCAGTAAGAGCAAAGGTCTCTCTTGGAAGGTGGAAAGGAGGAAGACCTCAGCGAAGTGGGGAGAGCGGCGACCCAATCTGGAAACTCCAAGACAAAGAAAGTGCGAGCGGTAGGGCAGTCCAGGAGGATGGAGGGAGCTGGACCACTGGCAGCGGGCGGTTGGGAGTACTCACACTCTGGACCGTAAAGTTTGGGAGGGGCTGGGCAGGACAGAGGCGCAGAGAGACGGCGCCTGACGGGCTAGGCGGGATTCAGGAGGGCCTCGAGCCACATTTCCCAGGAGGCGCATCCCTACCCCCACCCCGGGACCCCGCGGGTCGCGGGGCGCACATTTGGAGCAGCTGGACAACTTACCCGGGGGCTTGGGAGCCCGCAGGGGTCTCTTCCTGCCCGGCGGGCGTCCCAGTTCGGGCGGGTTGGGAGGCGGGGACAGAGGAAGGTGGGTGGAGGAGGAGGAGGAAGGGAGGGTGTTGAGAAGCAAAGAGGTAAGGTGTGTTGACTGCAACTTAGCTCACCTTACGATTTCTAAAACATATCCTCACATGTTTGGAATATGCTAGACTACCGTCTTCGGCTTCCCAAGTGGTAAAGAATCCATCTGCCAACGCAGAAGACATAAGAGACTCGGTTCAGTAGCTTGGTCGGGAAGATCCCCTGGCATAGGAAACTGCAACCCACTCCAGTATTGTTGGCTGGAGAATCCCACAGAGGAGCCTGGCGGGCTTCAGTTCATAGGGTCGCAAAGAGTCAGACAGGACTGACACAATTAACCACGTGCAGCGCAGACTACTGTATTATGTAAGAATTCCTTTGAGATGTGATTTGAGTTAAACAAGGTTTGCACTGTTCTGCTATGTCTCTCCTGTAACAGTTGCTCTCTCCCACCTGTGGCATGAGACGCAGCTCCTGAGCCTAAGTCACCAGCATCCTTTGTTTCTAACTCTCTGCTCCCCTGACAGCACAGAAGGGATGTCCTTTCCTTCTCTGATTCCCACTCCAAGCAGCTCCCTCCCAAACATGCAGCCTCTCTCTTAAACACTGTGTCCAAATCCAGTTTCCATTGGAATGCACAGAGTCACCTTGTAGATGAAATGAAGATTGTTTCCCTTTTGCATTAAAAAAAGAGAAAGAGAAGATAAGGGTGAAGAAGAGGGTCAGAATTTGTCAAACCAAGAATCGTACCTTGTTCAAATCCCAGCCAGAGTAAGATGTTCACTGAAAGGGGTTCCAGTTTGCATTTGACTGCAAGTAACTCCTCAATGGCTGTTTGAATCTGTTAATAAGAGAAATGACTAGGAGCTCATGCCATGGACGTAAAGACTACCTCTACTTCCCCCACCTCTCCTTATGTGAATAAAATGCCCACCTGATAGGCTGTGGCATTTGCAGGGATTGGCTTACTAGAAACGTTGTCCCAGGTAAGGAAGAAGTTCCCTGTGCCAGACACAGTCAGCATCTAAAAAGTCAAGAGTGACAGGATTAAAGAATATGTGCTCATTGAGCCAAAAAGACAATCTAGGAACATAAGACACACTTCCCTGACTTGCTATAGACAGTATACCAGGAAATAGGGCCTAAATGGATCAAAAAGCTATGAAATCACACATGTATACACTCACAGGCATGCAAACATGGGTGTGAGTGTTAGGAAGGCCTTATTTCCTCTCTGAGGAACACGTTTCCAAAGGAAGATTTACCAGGACTTTGGTACCTAAAACTAAGTCCATGAATCAGGGCATCACAACAGTAAGATTCCTTTAAAAAAAAAAAAAA
>SJYV01033663.1:284790-351229 GCA_006410875.1 Neotragus pygmaeus
ATACATGACCACAGGAAAAACCATAGCCTTGACTAGACGGACCTTAGTCGGCAAAGTAATGTCTCTGCTTTTCAATATGCTATCTAGGTTGGTCATAACTTTCTTCCAAGGAGTAAGCATCTTTTAATTTCATGGCTGCAGTCATCATCTGCAGTGATTTTGGAGCCCCCCAAAATAAAGTCTGACACTGTTTCCACTGTTTCCCCATCTATTTCCCATGAAGTGATGGGACCAGATGCCATGATCTTCGTTTTCTGAATGTTGAGCTTTAAGCCAACTTTTTCGCTTTCTTCTTTCACTTTCATCAAGAGGCTTTTTAGTTCCCCTTCACTTTCTGGCATCAGGGTGGTGTCATCTGCATATCTGAGGTTATTGTTCTTTCTCCCGGCAATCTTGATTACTAGGCTTCTACTAGTACTACTTCTCTACTGCTACTGCTGCTAAGTCACTTCAGTCATGTCCGACTCTGTGTGATCCCATAGACAGCAGCCCACCAGGCTCCCCCGTCCCTGGGATTCTCCAGGCAAGAACATTGGAGTGGGTTGCCATTTCCTTCTCCAATGCATGAAAGTGAAAAGTGAAAGTGAAGCCGCTCAGTCGTGTCTGACCCATCGAGACCCTATGGACTGCATCCTACCAGGCTCCTCTGTCCATGGGATTTGCCAGGCAAGCATACTGGAGTGGGGTGCCATTGCCTTCTCCACTTTGTCACATATATCACATTTAAATAATTTCTTTAGTCCCTAAGAACTGCAATTTGTATTTCTGTACTTGTTAAAACAATTATTTCAATTGCACAAGCTTAATACAAAATAAGTTGTGAAACAATGAGCCAACAACTTCTCAAAGACAATAGAAACATTTTTCTGTACATGTCATTTCCTTTGGGTGCAGTCACTGAGTTTTAAAATTAGGATTTCAGGGACTTTCCTGGTGGTCCAGTGGCTTAGACTCCATATTCCCACTGCAAGGGGAGAATTTCAAGGGGGGAAGAGTTCAATCCCTGATTGGGGAACTAAAATCCTGTGTGCCCACACCTGGGCTAACACACACACATACACAACAATGAAACCTTATAATTAAGGATTTAATTCAAAGGGACAGAATGTGTATTTAGGACATAGAAGAGAGACTTGATTTATAAAGCTTTCCTTTTCTCACTTTTCTTTGACAGCTGGTCAAATAACCCAGAATCTTCCAAAAGAGATTTTTATTGCTGAGCCCGATTCTCATGCTAGAGACAGGTAACATGTGCTCCAGAAGCCACTAGCTAACACGTGGCTACCAAGCGCTCACAATGCAGCTAGTGTGATGGAGGAACTAGGTTTTATTTTTAATTAATTCTAATACAAATTTTAAAACACACTTGTTTCAGTTATTGGGGAAAAACCTGTATCTGTAACCTAGATATGTGAATTAGGTTTTCAATTGTAAACTGTATGAACCCTAAAAACAGATCAAGTGTGTCATGAACATTAGCATCCAAACTGAGTGTGCAGTCCCCATGTAAAATACACACCAGATTTTGAAGACATAGTATGAAAAAAAGAATTTGTTAATATGATTATATTTTAATATTTCATATTTACATGCTGCAAAGCTTGCCACATGTTAAGATTAAATAAGCGATTTTATTAAAATTAATCTCATCTTTCATGTTTTTAATGTGGCTACGAGAAAATTTTAAATTATACATGTGGCTCACACTACGTTTCTCTTAGAGGCAGACTGTCATAAAGCTAGTTAAACTTCACTTTGAAATAGTCATATGATCATGATCATACTTCCTGAATAATTAATAATTATCCAGCTACCCAGAATGAGTAGTTAAGCATTTATCTGCTTTAATATTACATATCTCCAGGAGAAAAAGATGTGGGCCAGTAGGCTTTGAAAAGCTGGTAAAGACGATGCATTTTAACAATAAGGTTAAGGTAAATAGCTTAAATGACTAAGTCAAGAATCTGCAATGATATTTAGGACATAACTGTATTTATAAAAACTGTCTCCAGTCAGGCCTGATTTGGCATAATTTGGCTGATACATATAAGATAAATCATTTAAGAATTTTTGGATTACATTACATACAATAAAACAACTATAGTTTGGTAGACATGTTAGAAAAAGACTTTCATCCTCTCTCAACCTGAACAATTCTAAATTTTCTCCAAATACTTATTTGACTTGGGTAGAAATCAAAGATCTCTAAACCAAAGACATGACTGATGTGAAGATCCTGTTAATTTTAGTGGCGATTACTGCGGCTGTCAGTCAACATTGTTAATTTACATACACTGCTGCTGCTGCTAAGTCGCTTCAGTCGTGTCTGACTCTGTGCGATCCCATAGATGGCAGCCCACCAGGCTCCCCCGTGCCCACCTTCTTTTCTCAATAACCTGCTACCAGTTTACTTGAGAGAAAGTGGTCAAAGTATTCAATAAAATAGGCTGGGCTGGAAAACTTAACAAAAACATAATTTAACCTTCTAACGATTATTTGAAATTACACTATTATATAGACAACACTGGCTAACTAAGACGCTGAGGCTCAAAAGTATTTTTAAAATTAGGAGAATTTACTTTAAAAAATTATGTGTCCATCTTGTGAGATTTAACCTACTTTGTGATAAAAATAGATTATAAGTTCCTATCAAAAAACTTACCAGACACAATACACAGATCAACATTTTTAGTCAATTAGAATCCAGTATATTTAACACAAATTTCACTGCATTTTACACTCCAGGATAATTAAGAAAAAATTTAGCTTCATCATGGAGATTAATATCAAAGCTGACAAAAAGTTCAGAATTTGGGGTGAACATCTTGTCCAATTTCACACCTTAATTACACTTTTATATTTCCAACAACCTGCTTTTAAAAACCATGTCAATCTATGCTTTTCAGAAAAACTGAATTCAGAATTTAAAAAACGATCCTATCATTTTGGCTTTCCTCCTTTGTAAATTTCAAGTTAAAATAGACACTCAGTTTCTATATCTTTGAATCTATCTTAAACATGATATGATAAGCCCACTGTACAAGCAAAGATTAAATTTTGAGAAGTTACTCTGTCTTGGGGGATTGGAAGTTATTAAAAGGACAGAGTCCCCAGAGTCATAATCTGTTACATTCAGCCCCAAATTGTAGTAGCAACTGTGTTGCTTAAGACAAATAAGGAAGGGGAACCAACCATTTTAACCAATTCAACAACATATGATTTCATTTGTTCTAAAAAATCAAATATAACTAGAAAGATCAGCAAGACCGTATCTATGGCTGTGAATATTTAATACTCACTTAGAAAAAGTCTAACGCAATGCCCTCAAAGAAAAGTTACCCAAGTCTTTAAGAGATGTAGTAAATGAAAACCACTCATCAATATCGAAATGTTAAGTCCAAATCAACATTAGATATAAAACATGATACACACATCCTGCTCCTCGGATGGAAAGCATTAAGCTATCAGCTAGCTTAGCAAGCTACTGCTTCTCTGTTAAGAGTCCATAAGTGAGTGTTGCAGAAAGCCTAACTTCAAGCACACAGGCCGGTCACAGTGGGCTGACAGAGAAGAGACCAACAGGGCAGCCAAGCCTGTGAACAGGTCAGCTCTGCTCCTGGCTCAGCGACGTGGGCTGGGGCACGTGGTGGGTGGCTGGCGGCGGAGCCGGCTCCTGCGTCAGCTGCAGGTGCTGGGCCGGATCTGAAGCGCTCGCTAAATGGAGCTCCCCTGTTTGCTCCTGATGGGCGTGTAGATGTTCCAAAGTCTCCTTGGAGAGTGTGATGACGTGCACTGGCTCGGTCTGCGAGGGCTCCATCTGGCTTTCAATCATATTGAGGCTCTGGATGTGTTCTGTTTGCTCCTGTTGAGCTGAAAGAATTAAGTTCTGCAGTTGCTCTGGCTGCTGTGTGAGCAGGGTGAGGTTTGCAGTCTGGTCTGCCGTCATGTTCGGGGAACTCTCTGCAGTGACAATGCTGATTCCTTGGCTAGGACCTGGCATGAAATTGATGTTATGTACGGAATCGGTTACGAGAAGCTGAATTTCCTGCTCTCCGGAGGCAGAGAGTTGATAGGGCTGTAGCTGAAGAATATTCCTGACCTCTTCAGCATTATTATTGCCAGGAATACTGCTGACATCAGATGTGTGTTTCTCTTTGCTGTGGATTTTCAAGTGAGCCTTCAAATTGTCTAACCGAGCAAACTGTAAGTTACACTCAGGGCAGGTGAAAGGCTTTTTGCCTGTGTGTAGAATGCAGTGTCTCCTCTTGGCACTCGAGTCAGAAAAGGATTTGCCACACACGGCACAGGAATATGGCTTTTCTCCTCTGCAAGAAAATATACATTTTATTTTTAAAACAGACTTCACTACTTCCTGACGATTTAGGGAGAAGCAGTCCAGAGGAGAGGAAAATTAACCTGACTTAGAGATTTAAGTCATTGGTTCTCTTACTAACTTAAAGACTTGGAGCAAGTATCACACCTGCCAAGGGCTTCAGTTTCTAGTCTTAAGAAAAAAAAAAATGGGGGAGAGGAAGGATGTCTAAGGATGGGGCTGTGGGGCTGAGTCAGATGTGATAAAAATTTTATGGTCACAGTGTGTACTTCAGATAAGAAGGTAAATATTAATATATGTCACAAAAGTTCTTTGTTTTTAGTTCTCACAGCCAATTTTTAGATTCTAGATGCCAAGCAAGTATATATATGATTGATTTCAATATTAAAAATATGCTGCTGCTGCTGCTGCTAAGTCATCGTGTCCACCTCTGTGCGACCCCATAGACAGCAGCCCACCAGGCTCCCCGTCCCTGGGATTCAGGCAAGAACACTGGAGTGGGTTGCCATTGCCTTCTCTAATGCATCAAAGTGAAAAGTGAAAGTGAAGTCGCTCGGTCGTGTCCGACTCTGTTCGACCCCATGGACTACAGCCTACCAGGCTCCTCTGTCCCTGGGATTTTCCAGGCAAGAGTACCGGAGTGGGGTGCCACTGCCTTCTCCAATTAAAAATATGAGTACCCCTAAATATTTGTGTTAGAGGAACTGCTAAATCAATTCTGGAAACAAGTTACGTGAACAAAAAAATTTAATCAGAAAATATTAAGTCAAATTTAATTTAGTTTTAGGGGCTTCCTTGGTGGTCCAGTGGTCAACAATTCGCCTCGCAATGCAGGGGACATGGGTTCAATCCCTGGTCCGTGAAGATCCCGCAAGCCTCAGAGCAACCAAACCCCTGCTGCTAGAGAGTAGCTCCTGCTTGCCAAAACTAGAGAAAAGCCCTCACACAGCAATAAAGATCCAACACAGCCAAAAATAGATAAATAAATATTTTTAAATTTAGTTTTGATTGAGATTTACGTTTTGGATCATCCCCCAAGGCCAAAATCAAAATTCAACAAATGACATCAATAACTCAAACTTTTGCTGGTCAGAATCAGTTTTTCTAATTTTGCCTGCATGAGGAATTTCTTAAAGCAAAATAATAAGCTGCCCAGGAATTTCTCCTAGAGTAATAATTTTGGGGAAAGCACTACACAGGCTGGGACTTCCCTATAGCTCAGATGGTAAAGAACCGGCCTGCAATGCAGGAGACCCAGGTTCGATCCTTGGGTCAGGAAGATCCCCTGGAGAAGGAAATGGCAACCCACTCCAGTACTCTTGCCTGGAGAATCCCATGGACAGAGGAGCCTGGTGATCTATAGTCCTTGGGAGGTCACAAAGAGTCAGACATGACTAAGTGACTAACACACACACTATATAGGTAATGGATGTCACCCTGCTGAATGCCAGGGCTGGATGAGAACTCCATGGGAGAAAAGTATGAGGGAAACTTTACCGATGGATCCTGATGTGGGTCTGAAGAGAACTCTTTGCTGTGAAAGATTTGCCACAGATTTCACACGTGAATGGCTTCTCACCTAAAAAAACGGGAAAACGTCTGTTTTATCCTAGATAAAACAAAAAGTGAAAACCACCCCCACGGTTTCACAATATAAAAAAGAACAAAGGCAATACCACTTGAACCCTCAATAAGCGTGAGTGACTAAATGCAGCACTTAGCAAGCACCTACTGTGTGCCTGAGCACTGTGTCCTAAGTGTCAAGGACACAGGGAAAGAGTAAGGTGTGGTTTCTTTCCCTCAAACATGTAAACACCGAAGCAAGGAGGCGAGCAATTCTGTGGAGGAAACATTTGCTCCTGTATAGTCCACCCTTGGGTAACTTACAGAAAAACCCAAATGGATTTTTTTTGGCCAACTCAATTTTCTATAGTATGAAGTGAGGTTTCATTTATGAATAGTGCTCAGTAAGTATGTTTCATCTTGCTAACCTACACAGGTGAGATTTCCCCACAGGATAGTGTGACACAGGACAGTGGGCTTTCGAAGCAGTCTACTTCCCACACAATCCACAATACGCACGGCCTGAGGAAGGGATTCTGAGTATTTCAGTTCTTGCTCTCCTGAAAACACGAAATACACTAGAAAGAAAGGGTGAGAGGGACTCTTACCCGTGTGTGTTCGCAGGTGTTTCTTTAGCTGAGACACATCCATGAATTTGCGGTGGCAGTCGTGGCATTCCGGTAATGAGTGGCCTTGTCGCAACAATAAAAAAAGTGTCAGTGCATATATGCTGTCCCTGCATTTCTTCAGTGATTTGTGTTTAAGCACTTCCCTGAAAAATAATCACTTTAAATATGGTACTTTAATACAACAACAATTTTTAAGTTAATTTTGGTAACAGTTAATATTTTCCTATGCATCTCAACTGACTGCTTCCCAAGCAAAGGTGGGACCCTTCCCATCTCCCTAAGTGTAAATCTCCTTTTTCCCTCAAAGCACTGGTGCGACTGTGGCCAACTGATCTCAAATGATGTCTCAATCTCCTCTTCATATTTCATCAGTTGGCAGGAAAGAAAAAAAAAGGACAATGGGTAGGGCCAGGCTGGAGAAAGCCTCGACTGACAGCTACGGACTGGTGATAGCTCTGTCCAGACGCAACCGACAACCAATCAGCTGGCGCCCTCTTAGCCGAGTGGCCCCTGAATGGTACCAGTTCTGGAGGGTTCTGTGCATGGCACAGAAACTAATATAAAAATTCAATATAGATTGCAAGGTGGTAAGAGTAACCCAGTTTAGTTCAGTTCAGTTGCTCAGTTGTGTCCAACTCTTTGCGACCCCATGAATCACAGCACGCCAGGCCTCCCTGTTCATCACCATCTCTCGGAGTTCACTCAGACTCACATCCATTGAGTCCGTGATGCCATCCAGCCATCTCATCCTCGATCGTCCCCTTCTCCTCCTGCCCCTCCCAGCATCAAGGACACCTAATTTAGACTGCTTCTTATCTTTTACAACATGAACCTATTGATTCAGAAACAATTTGTATTTGCATTTCTTCCCCACCAATCCAAATTTTCTCTCACTTTATTGTACCTGTATGAACTCGGTAATGGCTCTTCAGTTGTCTTTTCTGGCTGAAATATTTTCCACACTGATCACAGGTAAAAGACTTCTGTCCTGCCAAATAAAAAACAAAACACGCAAAAAACTTATAAAGAACTAGAATGCTCACTAATAAAGTAATTAAGTATCACAGTGGGCCCAGGTCCCCATTTTCTACAGATAACACAAGTGACCTGTCTACAAACCCAACTGTCTTCAGAGTCATCAATGTGCAAAGGCACATAAGGCAATAGGGAGTGGTAGAGACTAGGGCACCGCTAAAGAATTCAAGTTCCCCTCCAACATTGTCCAAAGTAAAATAATTCTGAAGTCTGGTGTTTAAACACATCCTGATTATACACTCAACTTTCAGCAGCCAGTTTATAAATGCTAGTTTAAGGCTCAAGGCTGGGCAGAACTCTAAACTACACTTTGAAAGTGAAAGTTAAGTTGCTCAGCTGTGTCCGACTCTTTGCAACCCCGTGGACTATAGCCCACCAGGCTCCTCCATCCATGGGATTCTCCAGGCAAGAATACTGGAGTGGGTTGCCATTTCCTTCTCCAGGGGATCTTCCTGACCCAGGGATTGAACCCAGGTCTCCCGCATTGGAGGCAGACACTTTAACCTCTGAGCCACCACTCTGAGAGATACACAATTCTGTCTTTAAATGAACCCACATGGGGAATGACCTGAGACTGAGAGAAGACCATTTAGAGCATGGTAATGCCCACCCCGGGAGCAAGCACCAGGTGGCACCAGGCTCCCGAGCGCAGGCCCGTACCTGAGTGCAGGCTCATGTGCTCCAGCAGCGAGTGCTTGGTGGTGAGAGCCTTGCTGCACACTGTGCAGGTGTATGGCCGCTCGCCTGTGTGCATCCGGGTGTGGACCTGCAGGGAGTGCTTCTGGGCAAAGCCTTTTCCACACTCATTACATTTGAAAGGTCGCTCCCCTGGAAGAGCCCCAGAAACATGGTGTGAGCAAGAATCTGCATATCTCTTTGTTCCCTCCCAAATGAAAATCACAATTAGCAGGAGAGACAACATCAGCAATAACATTTTGCAAGTGGGAGCAGACAAGTGTGGCGCCAGCGGCGAGGAGCACTGATACACAACCTAACTGAAGACAGCCTTCACAAGGTCAGGAGCTGGGGGTATCTGTTATCCCTGAAAATGGGGGTGAGGAAGAAATAAATGACAGTCTGTTTCAAAGGCAGTTAGGCCCCCCAACCCCCNCGTGACGGGCAGTGTTTGGCTGATAGAAACCGAGGGGCGGAGAGGGGCAAATGCCCACTGATCTGCCAGGCAGTCCTTACTCGTCCCCTCTGACCTCAATTCTGTGCCAGCTGAGCACAAATCAACCAGAGTCAGACTAGAATTGCTGTGGTCGGTAACATCCTCAAGGCGCTAACACTGCTGTTGTAGATATCATCAGTAACATCCAAAGTCAGTTTGTTTCTCCGGGGCAAGCTGAGCTAACGAATCTCCGAGCCATGGACTACCAGGGCAGCGAATGGTAAACCGGAAAAATCCTGAATCCTGAAATGTCACGAGTCGGTGATCAATCCCAGATTCTTTGGTCTTCCGCTTAAAAGAAACAGACAAGACAGACAGACAGACAACGACGACAACAAAACACCGCTAACTGGAAGACCAAGAGGGAGTGGACGTGAGGCTCGTCTCCTGCTCCCTCGCTTGGCGCCCTTTGATCCAAAGGGCTGCTGTCCGAGTTTGGCTTTGTGTGCAGAGGTCACAAGCAGATGTTTGTTGGGTTACACGTGGAACAGCTCTCTGAGGACCACGAAAAAGAAGTGTAACCGCGGCAAGTAGAGGCCTTAAATTGTACGGCAAGACGTGTCAGGGCCGGTTAGCTCAGTTGGTTAGAGCGTGGTGCTAATAACGCCAAGGTCGCGGGTTCGATCCCCGTACGGGCCAAGGAGAGTTTTGCTCCTTACCACTCAAGGTGTTAACCGTTGGAACCCTGCACTTGTGTGTAACCTGGGTTNTAGCTCAGTTGGTTAGAGCGTGGTGCTAATAACGCCAAGGTCGCGGGTTCGATCCCCGTACGGGCCAAGGAGAGTTTTGCTCCTTACCACTCAAGGTGTTAACCGTTGGAACCCTGCACTTGTGTGTAACTTGGGTTGCTTGGGGCGAGGGGTGGGAATCAGCGTGTTACTCCTCCCTCTTGGAACTGTCCTACCAGCGCAAGTCCGGGGGCAGGGCCATCTCCGATATCCGGTGCGAAACACCCTGGGCTTGCTTGGATTTAACATTTCCTCAGTCAAAGCCACTCTTCTTTCTATTAGGAAGGGGGAAGGGGGTGGTGAAGGGGAACCCAGTGGGAGTAAGTGGTGAAGACACTTGCCGAGCCTTTTTCCTTCCTACTTTCTCTCTTTCTTGTTCCTCGTCCTCCTCTTCTTTTTTCTTAAAGCCTCTTTGATGTGAAACTCAGTTCAGCTGTCCCTATGTGGTCTTTTCTCCGTATTTGCTGTGGGAGATCGAAACCAGAAAAAGCTTGACTGTGGATGTTCCAGTGATCGCCTTTGAAGGGTCCTTCGTACTGCGACAAGAGGTAGGATGGCCCCACGGGGTAACAAGAAGCAAGGTTGAGGGAGCTTTTCGGAGCGCTTGTGAGCCGCCAAAGCTTAGAGAGTTTGGGTGCGGTTCAAGTGCAGGAAGATCAGTTGTCAAAAAGGTTTCGAGCCAGCCAGGAGTCGAACCTAGAATCTTCTGATCCGTAGTCAGACGCGTTATCCATTGCGCCACTGGCCCCCTGCGACCGAAGGGCTTAAGCATGTCTATTTCAATGAGGCTTCCGAAGCCGCTGGTTCTGCTGCTACTGCTGCTGCCGCTAACTCGCTCCGGTCGTGTCCGACTCTGTACGACCCCATGGACGGCAGCCCACCAGGCTCCCCCGTCCCTGGGATTCTCCAGGCAAGAACACTGGAGTGGATTGCCATTTCCTTCTCCATGGTTCTGCTAGGAAGATAGAAATCACCCCGAAACTGAGGACTCCCACCGGTTCACTTCATTTAGGGTTAGTGTACGTGCCACAACGTTGTTTTCCATGTCTACATTTTGGATTGCAAGCAAATCTAACGCTTAGGACTTTCCGCACATGATAGAAAGAAGTCACTCCTTGAAAGCAAGTTTTCTGCTGTGAGTGCTCTTGGTTAATTTCTGCTATCTGTTAATCGGGCGTGCTTCCACCTCCCTCATCTATTCTATACGTCTTTGGGGCCTTGATGATGTGTCTGTGGATGGTTACTGACTGCCCTGTGTGCTCTTTAACTAAGCGTTATAAAATAAAGTACGCTTATTTGGTTTGGAAGTGCATTTGGCCCTAAGAATCACATTCTTCTCCTCTTACTGTTAAGAGTAGTTAATACTCCCTAAGAGGGAGAATCATGGCCAAATTCTATGATAAATCATGCATCGGATAAAAGCATGCAGAAGTCAATGGGGGTAAAGGCAAAAAGAGGCAAGAAGGCAGGAAAGGCATCCTCAGAGGTCCAGAAATCACATTAGGCAGAGACTGCTGGAATTCAGGAAATGACTTAATACCACATAAAATTTAAACAGACAGACGTGCTCTCTTTAGACACTGTGGTTATATGTTTCTTTTGGTTTTCGAGTTGGGCATAAGGAACACCTCAAAATATACAACTGCCTTGAGAGAAGGATTTTGGATGTTGAGAGAGACAGGGCATAGTAATGTTTTCTTGATGGCACAAACTTGGAATCCAGGATGCAACGCTTTCTGACCCCAGCATTGCCATCTGTTGCCTAACTGGCCTTTGCAATAAAAGACCTGGTGTACAGAAGCTAACAGAAATGTGAAGATTTAGGCAGAAAGCTTTGGGGAAGTTTTATCTGAAGGAGTGATGATGGAGGGCAAGTTTCGAGGTTGAGGAGATAGTAACTAGGAACAGAGGTGGAACAGATAATATATTCACAGATCTCTGGGACATAAGAGGAGAGGGTGGTGGGGAGAGAGGGGGGCAGTGAAGTGCGAAATGAAGCTGGAGACATAGGAGAGGCCATGGAGAGATTTGAGGCCATAAGTTGAAGGGTCATGCCATAAAATAGGTCTCAGGCGTTCAGGTGGCAGGCGACCCTTTCAGAAACACCGCTTCCTGCCTTTCATCCATTTGTCCTCTCAAAGTTCACAGAATCCGAGATCTAGTCTGATCTAATCTGAGTAAAAGTCAGCTAAAATTGCCCCAAATATTGGAGAAAACTCCCAGGCATTCAAACCATGCATCCCCCTTTAGACCGCAGCGGGCAACAGCGGTGGTCCCCGTAGACAGCCCGGCCAACCCGCCCGACTCCCTCAGTTGCAGTTTCAGGGATCTGCCACCCCCGGGTGCTGAGCTCCACCAGCGCAGAGCCAATGGGAGTCCAGACACCGAGGTATCACTTCCCTGAACGCGGGAGCCCCCGTTCTGCAGTCTGTACTCAGGTGTCAAGGGAAATAGTCAACAAGCAGTCTGTACCCGGGACAGAAGAAAAAGCGTGAATCAAGCCAAACTAAGGACGATAGCCCCGTGTGAGTGTCTCTCACTAATTCTGAAGAACGGCTCCGGAGAAACATGGTTTTCAGCAGTTTTATACCTTGTCTATTTATATAGATCGGTTATATATCTTTATATAGGTTGACTATAGTCTTTGCAGCCAAAGATGGAGAAGCTCTATACAGTCAGCAAAAACGAGATCGGGAGCTGACTGTGGCTCAGATCATGAACTCCCTATTGCAATTTTCAGACTTAAGTTGAAGAAAGTAAGGAAAATCACTAGGCCATTCAGGTATGACCTAAATCAAATCCCTTACGATTATACAATGGAAGTGACAAGTAGATTCAAGGGATTAGAATCTGATAGAGTGCCTGAAGAACTATGGACGGAGGTTGGTGACACTGGACAGGAGTCAGTGACAGAGACCATCCCCAAGAGGGGGGGAAAAATGCAAAAAGCAGAATGGTTGTCCGAGGAGGCCTTACCACTAGCTGAGAAAAGAAGAGAAGTGAAAGGCAAAGGAGAAAAAGAAAGATATACCCATTTGAATGCAGAGCTCCAAAGAATAGTTAGGAGAGGTAAGAAAGCCTTCCTCAGTGATCAATGCAAAGAAAGAGAGGAAAACAATAGAATGGGAAAGACTAGAGATTGCTTCAAGAAAGTTAGAGATACCAAGGGGGCATTTCATGCAAAGATGGGCACAATAAAGGACAGAAATGGTATGGACCTAGTAGCAGCAGAAGATATTAAAAAGAGGTGTCGAGAATACACAGAAGAACTATACAAAAAATGGTCTTCGTGAGCCAGATAACCACAATGGTGCGATCACTCACCTAGAACCAGACATCCTGGAATGGGAAGTCAAGTGGGGCTTAGGAAGCACCACGATGAACAAAGCTAGTGGAAGTGATGGAATGCCAGTTGAGCTATTTCAAATCCTAAAAGATGATGCTGTGAAAGTGCTGCACCCAATAGGCCAGCAAATGTGGAACTCTCAGCAGAGGCCCCAGGACTGGAAAAGGTCAGTTTTCATTGCAGTCCCAAAGAAAGGCAGTGCCAAAGAATATTCAAAATACCACACAATTGCACTCATCTCACATGCTAGCAATGTAATGCTCAAAATTCTCCAAGCCAGGCTTCCACAGGACGCGAACTGTGAACTTCCAGATGTTGAAGCTGGGCTGGATTTAGAAAAGGCAGAGGAACCAGAGATCAAATTGTCAACATCTGTTGGATCATAGAAAAAGCAGGAGAATTCTAGAAAAACATCTACCTCTGCTTTACTGACTGCGCCAAAGCCTTGGACTGTGTGGATCACAAGAAACTGTGGGAAATTCTTCAAGAGGTGGGAATACCAGACCACCTGACCCGCCTGCTGAGAAACTGTATGCACGTCAAGAAGCAACAGTTAGAACCGGACACGGAACAACAGAGTGGTTCCAAATCGGGAAAACAGTACGCCAAGGCTGTATATTGTCACCCTGCTTGTTTAAGGTCTATGCAGAGTACATCATGCGAAATGCTGGGCTGGATGAAGCACAGGCTGGAATCAAGATTGCCAGGGGAAATATCAATAACCTCAAATATGCAGCTAACACCACCCTTATGGCAGAAAGCAAAGAACTGAAGAGCCTCTTGACGAAAGTGAAAGAGGAGAGTGAAAAAGTTGGCTTAAAGCTCAACATTCCAAAAACTAAGATCAGGGCATCCGGTCCCATCACTTCCTGGGAAATAGATGGGAAACAATGGAAACGGTGAGAGGGGGCTCACTCCCACTGTTTTGGAGGGCTCCAAAAGTCACTGCAGATGGGTTGCTGACTGCAGCCATGGAATTGAAAGATGCGTGCTCCTTGGAAGAAAAGCTATGAACAGCGTAGACAGCATATTTAAAAGCAGAGATGTTACTTTGCTGACAAAGGTCCGTCTAGTCAAAGCTATGGTTTTTCCAGTAGTCACGTATGAATGTGAGAGGTGGACTCTAAAGAAAGCTGGGCACCAAAGAACTGATGCTTTGGAACTGTGGTGTTGGAGAAGATTCTTGAGAGAGAGAGAGAGAGAGAGTCCCTTGGACTGCCAGAAGTTCCAACCAGTCTATCCTAAAGGAAATCGGTCCTGAACATTCATTGGAAGGACTGATGCTGAAGCTGAAGCTCCAATATTTTGGCCACCTCATGCGAAGAGTTGACTCATCGGAAAAGACTTTGATGCTGGGAGGGATTGGGGGCAGGAGGAGAAGGGAATGACAGAGGATGAGATGGCTGGATGGCATCACCGACTCGACGGACGTGAGTCTGAGTGAACTCCGGGAGTTGGTGATGGACAGGGAGGCCTGGCGTGCTGCGATTCATGGGGTTGCAAAGAGTTGGACACGACTGAGCGACTGAACTGAACTGAACTGATGTGAAGAACTGACTCATTGGAAAAGAACCTGATGCTGGGTAAGACTGAAGGCAGGAGGCAAAGGGAACGACAGAGGATGAGGTCACCGACTCCATGGACATGACTTTGGGCAAGCTCCAGGAGTCGGTGATGGACAGGGAAGCCTGGCGTGCTGCGGTTCATGGCGTGGCAAAGAGTTGGACTCGACTGAGCAAGTGAGCTGAACTGATTCCGTGTCAGAACAAAAAACATCAAAAGTGAAATGACACATTCCTTAAAGGTTTTTTTGTTTGTTTGTTTTGTTTTTTAAAGGCAGATCAACCAGTACACATCAGATCAGTCTGGCCCAGGCACCTGGGAAATACTACTAGTGTTGACCTCTCAGGGAAAAAGGCATTTAATCTTTACCTTTGAAACAGACTTTTTTTTTTTTTTTTTAATATACCTTTCATTAGGCACGAACATATGTAAGCCAGAATGACTTTCCCATATCTCAACATGTGACCATTTCTTTCAGAACCATCAAGTAGAAATAGAGATTTTCTTTTCTTGGGGTCCAAAATCACTGTGGCTGATGACTGCAGCCACAAAATTAAAAGACACTTGCTCCTTGGAAGAAAAGCGATGAGATACCTAGACAGTGTTTTAAAAGGCAGAAACAGCATTTTGCCAACGAAGATCCCTCTCTCTGGTCAAAGCTATGGTTTTTCCAGCAGTCTTTTAGGGATGGGAGAGTTGGACCGTAAAGAGGGCTGAGCGTGGACCTGTCGGTGCTTTGGAACTGTGCTGCTGGAGAAGCCTCTTGAGGGTCCCTTGGACTGCAAGGAGATCAAACCAATCAATCATAAAGGAAATCAACCTTGAATATTCATTGGAAGGACTGATGCTGAAGCTGAAGCTCGAATGTTTTGGCCACCTGATGTGAAGAGCCGACTCACTGGAGAAGACCTCGACGTTGGGAAAGATTGAGGGGAAGAGGAGAAAGGGGACAGAGAATGATCTGGTTGGAGGGCATTATCGACACAGCGGACGTGAATCTGAGCAAACTCTGGGAGATAGTGAAGGACAGGGAAACCTGGCGTGCTGCAACCCGTGGGATCCCAAAGAGTGGGACACGACTTAGCGACTGAACAGCAGCAACAACGGAAATACCGTGTGCGGTATTTCATGGGTTTTTAATTTTTTTTTTTTTTTTAAGCCTGTGCCTAAATCTCGCGCGCCACCGACTCAGTGTACGATTAAAACATTTCCCCCTATCCTTTCTCACTTTTGAGAAATCCCTCTCACCGCCCGGCAAATCCAAAGTGCGCTGTTCATGGTCCTGACTCCGCGAATAGTTCTGGTTTCCCGGGGGCGACGCGGACCTTCTCCGCCTGCCCGTCCCGCGTTTCCTGTTGATCTGGATGCAGAGTCCCCGAACCGTCCGAGAAGAGCCGCTGCTGGCCTCGATACCCTGCCTGCGAGGGTCCCCAGGCCCCGTTCCGTGTATGTCTGTCCCACAGCCTTGTCTCGAAACACACACGTCGACAAACGCACCTCAACTCTGTTCCGATCTCAGCCGGGACTGTTCTGTGCCTAAATGGAACTGTCCCTTGAACCCGGGGAAGCGACGGGTCTGTGCGATTGAAGGACAACCCGTGGCAGAATGTGACCAGTCCGCCCAGGCAAGCCTAGGTGGGTGGGTAATTGGGTCTGGCTGCAGATGACCGCGTGCTGCCTCGGCTCCCGGAAGAGGGGCGAGTCGGCGTCGACCGCGTGGTGGAAACATTTGAGCAGAGATTCGGGTCCAGGCGGACTACGGAATAATTCCCTGAGGGTACTGGTGGGGATCCGCACCCGGGCCCGGGGAATTAGGAGAGATAAGGAAAGGACAGTGAGATTAAGCAACGGTCTCCACCCGACGCAAGATCTCCGTGTAGTTTCTGGGGACAGGAAACTTCTGATTCGTTGCTTCCATCCCCTCCGCCATTCCTTTCCACCTTCTGCACACACAGATTTTATGTTGAAGGTTTTCGAAAATATTTCTGGTAAGCGGAAAAAAAAAAAAAATTGCCAGAGATGGAAGACATCTGGAAACCTCCCCTTTTTTCGTCTGTTGTTTTCAGCTTCTTGTTTGACTGATTGCATTCTTTCGTTGATTCACTTGTACTGCTGTAGGCCTACCTTAGTTGCTTCGGGCCAGTCGGTTGCATTTCAGATCATTTGCCCATAGGCTAACAGTGAAAGCGAAAACAATAAAGCTTGGTGAAGAAAATGTAGCGAAACACTTCCATGCATTTGAGATGAGCGACTATATGTCAGACAGGACAGAAGGAGCACCAAGCGTCCAGGACATCATAAGCACTCAGCTACCCCCGTACCTCACAAAAACCGACCCCTTTTTCCTCAAAATTGCACTAGGAGAGAACATTATAATTGACACATTGTAAAGCTGCTGGAGTCAGAGGAACGTCAAGAAATGTTAAAATAGAGTAAGTATTTTAAAAGGCCGTAGATGAGAGCACGGGTGCTCTGAGGATACGTTGGAATCGGGAACCTTGGACAGGGCAGCAAAATCCGAAAGAAATCTTCGCACTTGTCTGTAAGACAGCGAAAGCCGGCAGATCAGGCTGTTTCCGCCCGGTTTCGAACCGCGGACCTTTCGCGTGTAAGGCGAACGTGCTAACCACTACACCACGGAAACGCCACGCCACGGCGAATATTACAAGTCCCATAAAACGGCATATTCGGTTCCCTGGTTGCTCCCCACTCCCCACGCCCTCCGCCACGCCCCCAATCTAGTAATTTTGAATATTTCTCTGGCAGAATGTTTTCACTCGCGGTGCCTTGCTTTCCATCGTTTCAAAAACTTTTGCTACAAGAATAATATCGAAACTCTGTGGCTCATAACCAAACCTAACTCAGTGGTGGGGGTGGTTTAGTCGCTAAGTCGTGTCTGACTCTTGCCACCCCATGGACTGTAGCCTGCCAGGCTCCTCTGTTCATGGGATTCTCCAGGCTGGACATCTGGAAACAACCTACTGGAGTGGGGATGTTCCCGACCCAGGGATCAAAGCCGGGTCTCCCGCATTGCAGGGAGATTCTTTACCGCCTGAGCCAGGAGGGAGCAGAGTCCAAACACCTTCCCAAACATCAGGCAGGGTGTCCTCAGGGTCCAAGGGCATTTGATTACGAGCAACAACCCGATACTGTCCTGTGCCTTTGATTTCCACCTCTCTTCCTCATCGTTGGAGCCAGAACACAACGCACAGAGTCCTGAAGACCACCGAACTTCCGAGAGGGCCAAGCTCGTCTGGAGGAGACTGCCCAGCGGGGTTGGGATGGCCTCTGCCCTCTCGACTCCCAGAAAGGAGTGCCGAAAGGAGTCGTGTTTGGGAATTCATGGGACTGGACTTTGCGCCGGAATAAGTCGAGGTGGGAATCATCAGTCAAGTTATTATCCAGCGTCACTCACACTGCCCTGGAACGACTGTGCTTTGAGCGATCTGAATCTGTTCAACAGATGCCCACCTTGTCTCTCCTTTGTTTTTCTCTTCGTTTCACCTGACCTTCCTCATTGTATTTTCCCTCTTCCCCGCACTTCCCTCGTGCACCAGGAAGGTGCTCAGCAGCGAAACTGTAGTCTTTCACTGAATTCCATGTGAGACTTTTCCCGATTTCGCTGCATCAGCTCTGCATTGGCATCTTTCACAAACAGCAGCTCTGAAAGCTCCTGCTCTCAGCAAAACTGAAACTAGGATTAGTCACAACGATGCAGGAAACAGAGTAGAGAGACAATCTTTCCCAATCAGCAAGTTTGGGATTTAGTTTCCCATAATTTGATTGGAAGTTTATTTTTAAGCCAGTAAGGAGTAGGCCCACAATGTACCCAATCCTGACCCTACCAGATGTCCTGAAGAATCATGCAAGCAACTGGTTGCAAAGGGCCCTTTGAGTTATGTGACTCGTGAACACACAAAGGCTTTTCAGATTAAAAAAAAAAAAAATGTACTTTTTAAACAGGTGAAGTTCATAAACAAAGAATGCTTTAAAAAGTCAGTTTGCCCGCACCTAATAAAAAGAATGTAATTTTGTGTATCTTGTCACTGACTGTTTTTTATCCTCTTTTAGATATAACCTCAGTTCTTCTCCTTCCAAAATTTCCAGTATCGTCAAGAGTCCATTTCACATCGAAAAGAGGAAACAGTTACAACACAACATGATTTGCACTACCGTAATTTATATTAGAATGTCTTTCCTCTTCTTTTATTTCTTTTGATTTCATTTCATTCACTAAGGACAAATGAGTGACAGCTGCAACATGTGAAAGTGCAGAGCTTGAAAACACACCCACTGAACTAGACCAGTAAGTCTCTAGCCTTGCTTCATGAAGTATCGTCCATGGAACAGTCGTGTAGAGTCTGAGATTGTAGAAATGCTGACTTTCAGGCCCCTGTTGCAGATGCAGTCCTTTCAAACCCTCATTATAATGGACCACACCAGGTCCTTCATATGCTCATAAAATTTTGAGAAGCGTGACTGTAAGGCACTCCTAAAGTTGGTGCCAAATCGGGGTGGTGGGAGTTGGCGGGGGAAGGGGTGGCTCTGAAGGGGGAACACGACAATTCAATGATTCCATGAAGAAAAGCAAATATCTCCATCGTGGTAAAAGTTCTAGGAGGCAAACACAATTGAAGAGATCCCACAAAACCAAACAGGCAACGTCTGAGACCTGATCTAAAATGGGAAGCAAAGACCAAGAGGCAGTTCTAATTCTCATCTCAAGATGTCTGAGAACCACCTTCTTAGGGCTATCGGGAGAGCATTCCTAGTACTCCGGGGCTTGATGGGAGGTAAACAAATTGCATTTTTTTTAACTTGTTTTGCTCTATTTAAAACAGTGTTGCCTGAGGCCCCGCTGGGATTTGAACCCAGGATCTCCTGTTTACTAGACAGGCGCTTTCACCAACTAAGCCACGGAGCCAGCCGCAGTAGGCTGTTGGTTCCTAACCTTATTTGAAGGAGTTTTCGCTTTCCTGGCTCACCAATGCATTTCTCAAGAACTTTAGATCAGCACTACAATCTCAGGACTATTTCCTTTTTCTCAAAATTTATGTCAAGTCTTTTACCCTCTCTTGTCTGAAATATGCACAGAAGTTTACATGCTGAGCCAAGATGAGAAAAACCTTCGGAACCCTTGAAAGCCANACGCAGGGCAAGATGGTCTTGCCCTTTATAATGGGCAAGATGTCACAAAGAGCAGTGGTTAAGATGTTTATTGACACAAATGGAAATAGTTTAGGGCCAAGCTAGGAAAGAAAACATTTCAGGTGTTATTTGAAACTTTGTGAGAGAAACTCACCGAACTTCAAGTTCAACATACACCACATAGCTCCATTTCAGATGTCTTTTACAGGCTGAAGACGAATGTCATTGGTCTGGTTTGCCTTTCAGTGTGGGAATGGGACTCTGGGAGAATAATCTGCAGCATGTACCAGCTTGCACAGATCACCATGTAAATATCTCTGCAGGCCCTTCACCAAAGGAGACATCAACCACATTCCTTCAGCTTTTAAGAACTGCCTGTCATGGACCTACTGCCCACCAGGCATTTGTCTCAACTCTGATTTAAGCGGTGGGAAGCAGACACGTTTCCCATGCGAATATTGAAACATAAATTTTTATTTTGGAGTATATTTAGAAAAGTTGCAAAAACGAGAGAGTTTCTTTGTACCCATTTCAGAATTTCCTTTAATTAGCTTCTTGGGTTACCACGGAACCTTTATGAAAGACAAGAAATCAACATTGATACTTTAATAATAACTAAACTCATGTATCTGTGTGTGTCACATCTGTTCTTACACTCATGTTTCCCCCCACCCCACCCCGACACCCCACGGATCCCACATTGCATTCAGCCTCGTCTGGTCTGTGATTGTTTCTTGGTGCGGATGAATTCTTTTTATCTGGTATTTCTATGACTATCTTCCAGTCTAGGTTTGTCTGATAGTTTTCACACGAAGGCCTGGGGCTACAGGTTTCTGGAGGAGACCACAGAGAGGAAGTACTTGTCCCATCACTTCTTTTCAGATGTGACTTGATAGGAGGACAGCTTACCGTCAGTGATGCCAACCTCGATCACTTTTAAGGTAGTGTTTGCCATTTTTCTCCCTGGTGAAGTTTCTTCCTATGTTTTCCTACTTCTTCCTGGATATTTAGAAGCTGGTCAGCCAGGATGGCCCATATTCCAGAAGGGAGAGGTTAAAGCTCCGTCTCCTGGTGAGTGGGTGGGGAATAGTATCTTCCCTTAGTTGGAATGCATCAATAAGAAAAATACATCCCTTCTCCTGTATTCATTGATTTACTTATTTAATCACTGATTTATAACAGTATGGACTCATGAATACCTATTTTATACTTAGTTTGCATCATTATCTCAAACTATATTATTTGTTGTTCCAAGTGTTTCAGGTTTGGCCATAGACGGCGCTTTCCAGCTCATAAAGAGACAGCTGACAAAACTGTTTCTCTCCTGCTGTGTTTGTATCAGTAGAGTTTTTTCACATAGCCTTTGAAAAACCTTGTTTCATCTTTTGCTGATCTAGTTAAGACTCAAGTGTGGAATTGTAGAAAGTGTACATGGTTTCATAGTCTATTTTAGGAGGAAAATACTCCAGTAAGGTCAGTTTCTTTGCTGGAATCAGTTACCTTGTGGATCAAAACGTTCCAAAGCGACGCTCTATGTCTTGCTGGGTTACTGACCGCTGTCCTTCCGTCCTGCAGACGCGAGTCAAACATGACCAAAGATGTACGATTGATTTCTCAGCGAGAGCTTCGTGTCCCAGACATGACCTGGGATATAGCGATTAGCCTAAAAGTGACAAAGCGTCATCTTAAGCCTGGCCCGTACGGGGATCGAACCCGCGACCTTGGCGTTATTAGCACCACGCTCTAACCAACTGAGCTAACCGGCCAGACACGTGGTGTGAGGTCGTGCTTATGCCATTAAAAGAAAAGCAATCAATACGACTTTTCCGGGAGCTGCAAAAGGGACACAGTGAACCCAAACGACCATAAACTAATATTCAAAGAAAGAAGAAATCACATTCTTCCTCTCCCCCATCGTGGAATTAGGGGAAAACAAAGAAGAATTCTTAGTATTTGGCGAGAATGAACTCTATTTCCTGAGGACTGAGGTAATCAAAGTTGTGGAATACCTGCCTGAGAGCTCGGCCTGGCACCACAGCCACATTGATAGGGAGGTTCTGAGAATACCTGAGGAGATGAGGTAGCCCAGGACCAACCCCAAAGCCGTTAAATAATAAATGGAGACGCTTGCAAATAAGTATCCAGCAAAGTAGGAGGAAAATCAGGAGTAAGTGAAGATTGGAGGGTAGACCTCATTCTTTCATCTCTCGACAGGAATCGAGCACCCATGACTGTCAGACCACGGTGCACACGTTAAGTAATGATGGGTCTCACTGAGGCTAGACCTCAACTTGAGTGGCTGTGGTTCAAGCGCAGCGTTTGTTACAGGGTAGCACCTGTGAGTCAGACACGACTGAGCGACTTCTCTTTCACTTTTCACTTTCAGGCATTGGAGAAGGAAATGGCAACCCATTCCAGGGTTCTTGCCTGGAGAATCCCAGGGACGGGGCAGCCTGTTGGGCTGCCGTCTGTGGAGTCGCACAGAGTCGGACACGACTGAAGCGACGTAGCTGCAGCAACAGCAGCAGCAGCGCCTGTGATCTGCACTAGGACTGATCCTTAGAAGAGGTGACGGTGTTACTTCTCAGGGTTTGGAGTCAAGAAAGGAAGAGAATGACCCCTCACAGAATGGGCTTTATGCCTCTGTTTCCACACTCCTGCCCATCCCTCCCCTCACCCAACTCGTCTTGACTTTCCCTGCACTTCCCAGTTTCCCAGAGACACTCAGGCCACTAGACTGGCTAACTCCTGGTCCTGGTGAGGGTTGAACCAACCGGTGAACATGTACTGTTGGCAGTGCTAAGGCAGGCTAAGTGGGCCCCCCGTGAGACTGGGTCCAATCTCTCAGAGCTTGGAGGTGTCCTCAGCAGGAAGGCTTAATCGGAACCCTAAACCCCTTGGGATGGAAGCTGGACTTGCCCAAGAGTGACATTTGATTATGGGAAAACATTGGTGAGTGAAAAAAGAAGGAAAACTAAAAGACAGACAGAAAAAGACAAGGATGAAGTGACAAGAAGAGCAGTAGAGACACTGAGGAAGAGCCGAAGAGACAGACACTGAGCCTCATGGAGAAAGCAAGACTGAGAAGGTCGCAAAGGACAGGGAAAGTCTGAAGAGAGAGGAATAGGGGCAGAGAGAGAGTGAGAAAGAAAGTGACCAACGGGACGCAGAGACCAAAAGTGAGAGACAGAAAGAGAGCAAGGGAGATAAGTAAGGACAGAGCATGCAAGAGGGGAGGGAAGCAGAAAGATACTGAATGAGAGACAAGTGCCGAGACAGAGACGAAGAGAAAGAAAGAACCAGACTAAGACACAGAGAGAGACAGAAATCAAGACATTCAGAGACACAGGAGCAGATTGAGAGACAATTAGAGACAGAGAGAGTTCAGGCAGGAGACTGAGGGGGGAGGGTCCAGTGGGAGGAGCAGTGAGAAGCAGAGACAGGTCAGAGTCTGAAGTCCAGAGACAGACAGGCAGCAAGGCACCCAGCCCAGTACTTGAACAGAATTTGAGCCTGAAGCTGCTTTGCAGGGGGAGGAGATGAGCGTAAAGAGCCATGTTCATTTGACATCTGACATTTAAAATAATGATATTCTCATTCAGTTGTGGAGAACGGAACAGCTACCCACTCCGGTGTTCTTGTCTGGAGAATTCCATGGACAGAGGAGCCTGGCAGGCTACAGTCCACGGGGTCCCAAAGAGTCGGACACAGCTTTGTGATTGAACAACAACAGCACATTGAGAGCAGTTACTTGTATTTAGATAACTCTTCGTCTATAAGAAAGCACTTTTAGTCAGGAAGGAGGATATTTGCAGACACAAGATGGTTTTATGCAAGATAGTTGGTAAATGTGAATTCCTGGGAATTTCCTCTTTCAAAACAAGCTACTTTCTCTTGTCCAATAAATGGAATCGTGCCAGTCATACAGGATGGTGAGGGCGTGGTACCATCTAACCTGGCTCTCTTTTGCCCGCCCAAGCCAGATCTGCAGCTGCTGTGAGATTTTCTGTGAGGAAGTGGGGAGAATTTGGCAAGTTCAAACTCCAGCACTAGTACATAGGAGGGATATGCAAATTAGTATGCAAATGATAAGGCAAATCACCCAGAACTTTTTGTTTCTCACCTGAATTCCCCATCCCTCAATATGTGAGGTGACATCATTTTCTTTGTTAGGGATCAAGACAATGCTTGCCTGGTAAACTGTTTTTAAGAATTCTCCCTCTCCGACTTATTGGATGAGTCTGAGTAGGATGGCTCTTAATTCTTCTTTAAATGTTTGGTGGAATTCACTAGTGGAGCCATCTAGTCCTACACATTCGCTAGTTGAGAGGTTTCTGATTACTGATCAATCTCCTTCCTAGTGATAGGGCTTTTCAGATTTTCTTTGAATCTATTTTCTCTGTTGTCTAATTCATTGATGTATTATTCAGTTCTAAGCAGGTACAGCAATCTGGATCTTTGTATTACCTTTGTGTGAAAAGGTTTATTTGCCAATTGGCTAGTCAGCTTAGTTGGTTAGAGCATGGTGGTAATAACACCAAGGATGTGGGTTCAGCCCCCATATGGTCCACTGCAAGCCTTTTGTTACTTACTCACGGAATAATTTTGTTGCAGTCATCTAACAAATTGGAGATAACCTCACAGACATCAAATTGAGAATAAATGTTGACTTCATTTGTTCTTCAGCAGTGACACTACCTTCCTTCCCCTCCACCCCTGCCCCCAGCAAACACAGTCCCAGCAAAAAATGAAATTTCAGCATTTCAGATTTGACAGAGGCGAATTTTCACCACTCACTGCTTGAAATCCAAAGCCTATGTTCATTTAAGGAGGGAGCAGTGCTGGTAAGGCACCATCCCTTTGAAAGAACTGATGACTGATATTTTCTGGGAAGGGGCTTAGGGTAGAATTTCAGAGGGTCGGTAGATTGACATATTCTGTGGAAGCATGGTTCTTCTGGAGAGACTATTGTTATTTGGTTGGCACTCAAAAGGATGTTTACTGAAGCGACTGCATTCCTGGCTGTCTCATTTCAGAAAGTAGGGGTTGACAGTGATTGGTTGTGCAAATATTCACAAAATGATTATCATGGATAGATCAACTGGTTTAAATTCAGGTCTGGTGGCTACTTGTTACCACTGCTATAGAACAGCCTTTTCCTAAGTTTGTGATTAGTATGTGTTTCAACATTTTACTTTGGCATAAAGCAAACACTATTTGTTTGTTTAAATATACAAGTAACATATAATCAAAACGTTTGCCAGAGTTAGGAAACAGATGATAGTGAAAGTTGCTCAGTCACATCTCTCTGTGATTTTATGATATTATCCAGACCAGAATACTGGAGTGGGTAGCCTTTCCCTTCTCCAGGGGATCTTCCCAACCAGTGGTCAAACCCAGGTCTCCCACATTACGGGCAGATTCCTCACCAACTGAGCTATCAGGGAAGCTACAGGTATTAAAGAAATGAAAGGGGTCAAAAGGTACTCATTTCCAGTAATTAAAAAAAATAATAAGTTATGGAGATCTGAGGTACACTACGGTAGTATCGTTAATAACAATATTGTGTTGATATTTGGAAGTCCTTTAAAAATAGATCCTTAAAGTTTTCATCACAAGAAAAAAATTTGTAATATATGTGGTGATGGATATTAACTAGACTTACTGTGTTTCATTGGTTTTTTTCCAAGAAACATTAAAAGGAATTTTCTTTTTTAAACTTGGTTTCTAATTTCCTGTAAAATTATTCATAGTCTTCCAGGGACTAGCAAGTCTAATTATTTTAAGCCTGTAATATTGGATAGGTAGATCTTGGGGCCCACCACCGGGATGGCCGAGTGGTTAAGGCGTTGGACTTAAGATCCAATGGACATGTGTCTGCGTGGGTTCGAACCCCACTCCCGGTAGAAGTGCTTTTGTTGCTGTCATGTCCCATGCTTTTGCGACCATATGGACTGTAGCCCGCCAGGGTCCTCTGTCCATTGGACTTTCCCAGGCAAGAATTCTGGAGTGGGTTGCCATTTCCTTTTCCAGGGTATCTTTCTCACCCAGGGATCAAGTTACTTTAGCATGTATCTTACCCGGAAATGACAGTTTTTGTGCAAAATTGGACAATAGTTCAGCATATAATTGACTCTGAACTCTTTTTATCCAATCTGACGGGCTCTGTCTATAATGGGTGAATTTAGCTAATTTAGATATGATGTAAATGATATACTTGTATTTTAAAAATCCACTATTAGTTGTTTTCTATGTGTTTTTTTCCCTTTGTTCCTTTCTTTTCTCTTTCTTCCTGTCTAGAGCATTGCCTTATCATTTGTATGTCTTAACAAATCATTAGTGGTTTCCCTAGGGTTTCCTATATACAGCTACAACTAATCAAAATCTACCTTCAAATTATATTGTTACTTACTGTACCATGTAAGCAGCTTGCAATACTTCCTCCTATATTGTAATTGCTGCCACAGATTTTGCTTTCATGTATGCTATAGCTGTACAGTATGTCACTACTTTGCTTAATGCAGTCAGTCATTTTAAGAGTGATTAAAATTGGGAAAAATATTCCTTATATGTACCTCTATTGTATCCATTTCTGTGGATATTCATTACTTTGTATTTCCTCTTCCTGAGCCCAGCTTATAACATTTCCTATTTTGCAGGTCTGATAGAAATGCACTCCAGTTTTTGTTTGTCAGGAAAGACTTTTATTTCTTATTCAGTGCTGGAAAATATTTTTTGCTTGGTAGAGAATTCTGGGTTTACAGACTTTACAAAATTAGCCTCTCATCACTTTCAAATGTTATCCCATTATCTTCTGGCATACCTAATCTGATGAAAATTCTACTGTTTTGGATACATAGCTAGCTAGCTAGGTATAGCTTGGAATTGCCTGACCTTGGAGCTGAGGTTTGATGTAGAGGTTTCTTCCACTATGAGAAAGTAGTTCCGTTCAGTTCAGCTGTTCAGTCATGTCCAACTCTTTGTGACCCCATCGACCACAGCACGCCATGCTTCCCTGTCCTTCACCAACTCCCAGAGGTTTGCTCAAACTCATGTCCATCGAGTTGGAGATGCCATCCAAAAACAGAGTGGAAATGTTCCTATGAAACATTTCACAAGTTGAATTGGCATGAAGCCATTACCTTAGCACCCTTCTTGCATACAGATGCACAAAATAAGTGGAAATAAAAGCACAGATGCTTATAGACACAGTTTAAAGCTGTGGTGCCATGGCACCTCACTCCAATACTCTTGCCTGGAGAATCCCATGGATGGAGGAGCCTGGGAGGCTGCAGTCCATGGGATCATGAAAAGTCAGACTCGACTGAGCGACTTCCCTTTCACTTTTCACTTTCATGCATTGGAGAAGGAAATGGCAACTCACTCCAGTGTTCTTGCCTGGATAATCCCAGGGACGGGGGAGACTGGTGGGCTGCCATTCCTGGGGTCACACAGAGTCAGACACCACTGAAGTGATTTAGCAGCAGCAGCCTTGACACTGAGATGCTGGGTTATAGTTCCTGGGGGAGGAACTTAGCAGTGTGGAACTGGCTGCTCCTGGTGAGCTCAGCCTCTACAATAGTTAGTGAAGTCACTCAGTCGTGTCTGACTCTTTGGCACTCCATGGACTGTAGTCCACCAGGCTCCTCGATCCATGGGATTTTCCAGGCATGAATATGGAGTGGGTTGCCATTTTCTCCAGGGATCTTCCCAAACCAGGGATCGAACCCGTGTCTCCTGCATTGCAGGCAGACACTTTACCATTTGAGCTATCAGGGAAGCAAAACAAATGCAGGCCTTTCCAAAAAAATGAAGTAGCAGCAAAGCGAACTTTTGAAAAGTGAGGAATATCTGTGCGGGAGGCGCTCCACAGAAAAAGAGGCAGTGGGAACTTCCCTCAGCAAAGCCGAGGTGTCCCGAGAAGAGGTGAGCCTGCCGTCCGCCAACCCAGCACCCAGGCAAGCAACAGACACTCAGATGAAACAGAAGTTCCGTCAAATCAGTCCCGCCTTACTGCCGAAAGCTCCCAGCTTATATCGGCAAGCAGGTAGGGACTTTCCACAGTTCTACCAATCAAGTTAAAGGTCAAATCATTATGTTTCCAGTTGCACCAATCACGTTAGAGGTCAGCCTTCAATTGCACCAATCACGTTAAAGGTCAGCTTTCAGTTACACCAATCACATTAAAGGTCAAGTCATCATGTGCCTTCATTGTAACAGAAGTCTGTAGTGATCACGCTGCCCACATGCACGGAAGTTAAGAGAGCCAATCAAAAACTTTAACAACAGAAACTACACCGCCCACTCCTTCCTGTAGGCGCCATCTTAGCTTCCTATCGCAAAGCTAGCCCATTCTTTTTTAAGGTTTCCCATTTAGGGCCCCACATATCTGCATTTCATTATCTTGGGAAAATACTTAGTCATTAACTCTCCCAATATTTTTTCTGCTCTTTTTTCTCTCTTCACCTTCTGAAATTCTGATTACAAATATATTAATAAATAATTCTTGTGCTCTTTCTTTTCCCTTGATGTTTCAACTTGAGTAGTTTCTAGGCCTTCCTTCAAGTTTATCATTTTTTTTTCAGTTTCTATAGAGTCTACTAATTAGTCTATTGAAGATATCCTATGTCTCTTACTGTGTGTGTGTTTGAATTTAGCATATTTATTTGACTTTTAGTTTCCAACAATCTACTGAAATGTACCATCTGTTTATGTGTTGAGATAACAAAAGGACCTACTATGTTCCATTGGCATCTGAAATGGGAGTAGTCTAAAGAGACTAATCTTGTAACATGTGGGATGTGATGCTATCTCCAGAAAAATACTGTCAGCATTGAGTTAAACTGTAGGACACTCAGCTAGTGGTGCAGAATTACTTGGTGGTGGTGGTGGTGGGGGTACTTCCACATAGTTACTGGCCAGACTTCTCTGAAGTAAAGTGTTCTGTATAAGTAGTGAAGAAGACACACAGGAGGAAAAACAGTTTTTTTGTTTTTCTAATGCACTTCTCAGCTCCAAATTCAGCCTTTTAGACTGCTTTTTGAAAAGGGACCTGGGTTTTTTAAATATTTATTTTCTTGTTGGCAGAGGGTGCAGGAGAGACACAGTAGGAATAAAAGTTTTGTTTTCTGGTTCTAGGAGTTCCTGCAGCCATCAGCATCTTTGGTGTCCAACTCTATTCTTTTGACTTTCACAATAGTAGAAAAAAGAAATTGAGTGTTCATTGATTCAGTCACAAATATTTATTGACCATCATGTGTGGTAAATGTTCCAGGATGCAAAAAAGAATTAAGACTGGTTGTGGGGATTATACAAACAACAACAGTGGTTTCCAGTAACTGTTGGAGCACTCATTGCAAACTCTCAAAAGGTAACATCATAGATTAAGGCCAAAATATCCAAAGATTGCAAAGCAGAGAGACTTTGATCCTGGCAGACTGCAGAATAATTCCCTGAGAGTACTGATAGGGGTACAAACTCTGACAAGGGGGAACTAGGAGAAAAAGGAAAGGACTGTGATGTTAAACAATGATCTCCACCAGACACAAGATCTCCATGCAGTTTCTGGGAATGGGAAACTTCTGATTCATTGCTTCTATCTCCTTCTCTATTCTTTTCCACCTTCTCCACACACAAATTTTGAAAGTTTGAAGGTTTTTGAAAATATTTCTGGGTAGGAAAAGAAATGCCAGAGATGGAAGACATCTGGAAACATCCCCTTTTGCTTTTCATTTGTTGGTTTTAGCTTCTTGTTTGATTGCATTCATTCAATAATTCATTTGTAATTGTGGTCAGTTCAGTTCAGTTCAAGTCGCTCAGCCGTGTCCAACTCTTTGCGACCCCATGAATCACAGCATGCCAGACCTCCCTGTCCATCACCAACTCCTGGAGTTCACTCAGACTCACATCCTTTGAGTCAGTGATGCCATCCAGCCATCTCATCCTCAGTCGTCCCCTTCTCCTCCTGCNACTCTTTGCGACCCCATGAATCACAGCATGCCAGACCTCCCTGTCCATCACCAACTCCTGGAGTTCACTCAGACTCACATCCTTTGAGTCAGTGATGCCATCCAGCCATCTCATCCTCAGTCGTCCCCTTCTCCTCCTGCCCCTAATCCCTCCCAGCATCAGAGTCTTTTCCAATGAGTCAGCTCTTCGCATGTAATTGTGGTAGGCGTACCTCAATTGTTTACAGGCCAGTTGCTTGCATTTCAAGTCATTGCCAATAGGTCAAGAGTGAAAGTAAGAACAATAAAGCCTTTTGAAGAAAATGTAGCAAAGTACTTCCATGCCTTTGAGATGAGCAAGTATATGTTAGACAGGACTAAGCTACACCGTACCTTACAAAAACTGAACCCCTTTTTCCTCAGAAGTCCACTAAGAGAGAAAAACACTACCCACAGACTGGAAGGAAATACTCCAGATAAAATTCACACATGTGAATTTGTTGGAGTTGGAGTCAGAGGAAGGTAAAGAAATGTTAAAATGCAGTAAGTACTTTAAAAGGCTGTAGTTGTGAGCATACATAGGAAAATCTTTGTTTTGAAGTTGAGAACCTTCATGAGGGCTGCTGCTGCTACTGCTGCTAAGTCGTTTAAGTCGTGTCCGACTCTGTACGACCCCACAGACGGCAGCCCATCAGGCTCCCCCGTCCTGGGATTCTCCAGGCAAGAACACTGGAGTGGGTTTCCATTTCCTTCTCCAATGCATGAAAGTGAAAAGTGAAAGTGAAGTCGCTCAGCCATGTCCAACTCTTCGAGATCCCATGGACTGCAGCCTCCCAGGCTCCTCCATCCATGGGATTTTCCAGGCAAAAGTACTGGAGTGGGGTGCCATTGCCTTCTCCATTCATGAGGGCAATAGACTACAAAGGAAAGGTTTGTACTTCAGTAAGGTGACAAATACCAAAAGAGTGAGTTGTTCCCACCTAGTTTTTAACTGGGGACCTTTATGTGTATAAAGCAAATGTGCTGACCACTACACCACAGAAACATCACCCCCAGCTTAGGTGTTCAATAAATAAATAAAATAGCATTCTAGTTCCCTTAGTTCCAACCGCATCCCCCCCCAGTCTAATAATTTTGAATATTTCTCTTGTAGAATATTTTCACTCACAGTGGTTTGCTTTCCATCCTTTTAAAAACTTTGTTAAAATAGTAAAAAATAAAAGGGAAAAACCCACTCAGCATTAATGTAATCTCAATTATTCAAGTTCAAAAAAGGAGTGATTAATATTGCCTGAAAAAAGTATGAGCTCTGTGAAGGCTCCACAAGAAAACATTGCACTGGGCATTGTTCTGTCTGAAAAACTTGGATTTTATAAAGGGACCACTGTGTGATAGATAACCTCAGTTTTGCCAGGCAAGATGTAACAAAGAGAAATGGTTAAGATGTTTATTGACACAAATGGAAATATTTTAGGGTCAAGCTGGGAAAGAAAACATTTCAGGTGTGGTTTGAAACTTTGTGAGAGAACCCCATTGAGCTTCAAGTTCAACATAAACCATATAGCTCCATTTCAGATGTCTTTTATAGGTTGAAGATGAATGTTATTGGTCTGGTTTGCATTTCAGTATGGGAATGGGACTCTGGGAGAATATTCTGCAGGACAAGAATACACCATCTTGCACATATCACCACATAAACATCTTTGCATGTCCCTCACCAAAAGAAGATATCAATCACATTCCTTCAGCTTTTAACAACTACCTATCATAGACCTATTCTCAATCAGGCATTTGTGTTGATGCTGATTTAAGTGGTGGCAAAAAAGACATGCTTTCTATTAGAATTTTGAAAATTAAAATTTTATTTTGAAGTGATTTTTGAAAAGTTGCAAAGACAACAGAATTTCTTTATACCCATTACTCAGTTTCCTTTAATATTAGCTTCTTACATTACCATGGTACCTTTGTTAAAACTAAGAAACCAATGTTGATATTTTACTAATAACTAAACCCTTGTCTTTGTCTATATCACACCTGTTCTTATATAATGTCCTTTCTACTCCACCCCCTATTCCCCCACACCCTCTCCATGACACTGCCTGACACCACCAAGATCCACGTTGTATTCAGCCTCCCCTGGTCTGGGACTGTTTCTTGGTGTGGATGAAGTATTTTTATAGAATACTTGACTATCTTCCAGTCTAGGTTTGTTTGATATTTTCATGTGACAGCTTGAAGTTATAGGTTTTGGGGGGAGAACAAAGAGATAAAGCCCTTGTCCCATCACTTTATGTCAGATGTTACATGATAGCAGCAAGGCTTACCATTGGTGATGGCAACTTTGACCGTTTTTAAGGTAGTTTTTGCCATTTTTCTCCCTTCCGAAGTTCTTATGTTTTCCTACTTCGTACTGGACTATTGGAGAAGGAAATGGCAACCCACTCCAGTATTCTTGCCTGGAGAATCTTTCGGACAGAGGATCCTGGCAGGCTACAGTCCATGGGGTCACAAACAGTCAGACACGACTGAGCAGCTAACACTAACACTGGACTATTTAGAAGCTAGTCACTGAGTATGGCCCATATTCCAGAAGGGAGGGAATTAAGCTCCATGGATGAGTCTTGGGTGGGTCAGGGGACTATTTACTTACTTAGGTTGGAATTTTCTTAAAGGAAAAGTATCCTTTCTGCTGTACTCACTGACTTATTTTTCAATCACTTATTTATATCAGTATGGATTTATGAATATGTATTTTACACTGCAGTTTGGATTATAATCCCAAACCATATTATTTGTAGTTCTAAGTGTTCCAGGTTTGGCCATTGACAGCTGTTTCCCTCTTATAAAGAGACAATTCAGTTCAGTTCAGTTCAGTTCAGTCACTCAGTCGTGTCCAACTCTTTGCGACCCCATCAATTGCAGCATGCCAGGCTTCCCTGTCCTTCATCAACTCCTAGAGCTTGCTCAAACTCATGTCCATCAAGTCGGTGATGTTATCCAACCATCTCATCCTCTTGTCCACTTCTGCCTTCAATCTTTCGCAGCATCAGGGTCAGTTCCAATGAGTCAGTTCTTCACATCAGGTGGCCAAAGTATTGGAGTTTCACCTACAGCATCTGTCCTTCCAATGAATATTCAGGACTGATTTCTTTTAGGATTGACTGGTTGGATCTCTTTGCAGTCCAAGGGACTCTCAAGTCTTCTCCAACACCACAGTTCAAAAGCATCAGTTCTTCCACACTCAGCTTTCTTTTTAGTCACACTCTCACACCCAAACATGACTACTGGAAAAACCACAGCTTTGACTAGACAGACCTTTGACTCTTTGCTAAAGAGATGATTAAAGAAGTTGTTTTTAGCTGGTGGTTCAGATGGTAAAGATCTGACTGCAAGCAAATGTGGGAAGCTGCGGTTCCATCTCTGGGTGGGGAAGATACCCTGGAGAAGGGAATGGCTTCCCACTCTACCTGGATAATTCAATAGAGAGAGGAGCCTGGCAGGCTACTGTCCAACTTTCACTTTTCTTTACTGCTATGTTGATATTAATACTTTTTTTCACCTGTCATTTTAAAAACCTTGTTTCATCCTTTGCTGAACTAGTTAAAACCTAAGTGCGGAAGTGTAGAAAGCATCGATGGTTTCAGTTTATTTATAGATGAATATAGTACAAGTAGTTCCGTTTCTTTACAAAATCAGTTATCCAGTGGAAAAACATGCCCAGGGCCACTCTATTTTCTTTGCTGGTCACTCACTGCTATCCTTTCACCCTGTAGATGGGGTTCAATGTGTTGCACTTAGTCCCTCAATCGTGTCTGACTCGCCATGACACATGGACTGTAGCCCGCCAGGCTTCTCTGTCCTTGGGACTGTCCGGGAAAAAACACTGGAGTGGGTTGCCATTCTCTTCTCCAGGCAGGGATGGAACCTGGGTCTTCTGCATTGCAGGCGGATTCTTTACAGGACTTCCACCTTTGGGGAAATCAAGGATTTCAACCAGCTTTATCTCTCAGACAGTAATTGTGACACCCCAGTGGATATGAGACCAGAATTCTCATCTGTGTGTAAATGTAACAAAAATAATACCTCATGCCAGGTGGCCCATACAGGGATCAAACCCACAACCTTGGTGTTATTAGCACCACACTCTAACCAACTGAGCTAACCAGCCACCTGATACTTATTCTGTTCCTCTCCACCCAATTAAATGAAACGAAATGGTTTCTTCAAATTCTTGGGGGCAGGAGGCTGGGAATGCTGGGAGAGAAACGAACACAAAAACCCAAAACAACCAAAAAATACAATTAATTTTAAAAATCTTCACATTGTTCCTATTTCACTCCTCCCCCATCTTGGAGTTAGGAAAGAAAAAGAGAAAAAAAAATTTGGCCTCAGTGAACTGTAGTTCTTCGGGGCCTGGCTCAAACCATTCTGATTGTGATTGTTAATCAAGCAATTACCTCTGTTTGTTTGTTGGTGTCTCCACAGTCTACCCCATATTTCCAGCCTCCAGTCTGTCTCCATTTGATTCCTTCCTCACTGGGCAACTAGAGCAATATAAACCCAAACTTGTGTTTTTCCTAACTTAAAATCTTTCCAGGATTCTCCATTGTATTTAGAACCCTATCCACACCGTTGGACATGGTTTATAGCATATCTATGATCTGCCCCTGCTTCTTCCAAAGCTTGTCAGACTCCTGAACAGTTATCCCAACAGATCTGCTCTGTTTTCTGGATGATCCTCTGCAGGTGTTTTGTCTTTGGTCTGTGATACCCTTCCCCAGTTTATTCCCAGAATACACACCTTAAAACAGAAATCGAGTTCAAAGACTTCTTTGGTAAGATGAACTTCTGTCTTCTGCTTACATTCCCCCAGCCTTTGCCATTTGTTTTGAAATCACTGGCTACTGACCAATCAACCCGCTAAACTATTATCTCCAAAGCAGGAGTTTCCATCTCCTCTGGATGTCTGGTGCAAAGCACAATACAGGGCATATAGCCATCACTATATAAATGCTAAGTTATCATGTAAAGAGTAGTAGAAGAGGTCTCATACTTTTTCTCTTATCCCACCTCACTCTGTAAGACAGCAATCCTGGATTGTGGAATGTCTTTAAAAGTGAAATAGCATGAATATTTAGAGTCATATATACCTGGGTTAGAGTTCTAACTTTGGTGATTTGCTGTAGGGAGGGATAAGTGAGCACAGACTTTGGAGCCAAGAGGGTTTAAGTCCCAAATTTAACCTTTACTAACTGGTTGAGATTGGGCAAGTTTCTTAGTATCTCTCTGCCTCAGAATAGACATGAGTTGGATAGTAATTCCTATGCCATAAACTCATGTCAACAATTTATTTTTATTATGTCAACCAATTTGAGATTATTTATTTTTCCAATTATGTCTCTTTCAAGGTATCCATAAAGCAGGAGAGAGATGTATTCAGGGAGTCATTCTTGCCTTTTTTTTTTTCACTAGGATGATAAGTGCTAAGGAATATGTTGAGGCTTACTCATAGACCTCACATTGGTTATATACTTTTTCTCTTTTATTCCTCAAGTCCAAGAGTTTTACTGCACTACCTACCCCAGCTAGGAGAGATGTGAATGTAAAGGGTGACTATATAAGGTATTATACAAATTAAAATTAAAAAATGAAATGTAAGCTTTGGTTCCCTAACTGAGCATTTCTGGCTCATACTGGAGAAATTATGACCTATGGTGTAAAGAGCAGAAGCAAGATTGCACCACTGTGTCTTTTTCTCCCTAACCCTCCTGCAGGTACTCTCATGGGTTAACCACTGATCCTCAAGGAAAAGTTGGATTCAAGGTCAAACTGCATTAAAAGCTTCTCCAAAAATATATAAAAGTTAAAAAAATAAAAGCTTCTCTGAAAACCAATTGAGGAACAAAGGTGAGAGAAATGAGGACGCGGTCACCCTAGGGAATTAGATAAAGGAAACATTTCTTCAGGCCAAATAAAAGAAGGCTGAGATTTAGAAAGAATCTCTTTCACCTTCCAGAGTTGCAAGAGGGCTGTATTTGTTGCCTCCCTGTCATGTCTGTTCCCAGAAAAAAAAAAGCAGGAGGCAGAGTCCTGATTGAGCTCATCCTTGACACAGAAAGAAATGGGCAGGGAGGGGAAGGCAAGACTGTATAGTTCCAAAGATTTAGTTCCACTCAGTTCCATTCCACTATTATCACTGATACTTTAGTCTTTCATAGTCTTCTAGAATGTAGATTAGGACCACAAGGCGAATGTGCAAAGCTCTCACCTTAGATCTTGGGTATTTTTGCTGTAGAGACTTAGAAGACACTGAGGCAATTCACTACACTGAGGTCCACGTCATAGTATGAATGGCAAGGAACACAGGTTATTTCTTATGGGAATGATGCCTTCGAGAATGCCCTTGCTCCCTATTCCTTGAGGTTTTTGATTTTGTGCCAATGGGAAATGATGAGGCTGGTGATCTGAAAGATCCTTTCCTAACAGAACCCTGGGGAGGTGAAGAATGCATCCCAAAGCCAAAACTGCTGCCTGCCTTAACCAGTCCAAGGACAGGAGTGCTCTGAGCAAAGGGATCCGTGGAAGGGCCCCTAAACATAGTTTTTCTTGCAGAAATGTTGGCTCTTCCCAAGGCAAAAGGTGTGCCCTGGCTGGTCAGGCCCTGGTTTTTTGGGCCCCAGCCTTTACCCAAAGGTGTGATGGTGCTAGTTGTCCCACTTGGCACTGCTCCAGTGCTGAATGCTCTGGAGTTGGAACTCATGTCTGGAGCAGTCACACTGACCCCAGTCTCACCACAGTCCATAGGGGTTACTAATCCCCCAAAGTCAAAAGGTCTTGGGGCTGTGCTACCAAACACTGAGCCACAAGCCCCAGTCCGGTGGGTTGAGGTAACAACTCCAAAACCATTTATATTAGCCTGACCAAAGGGAAAAGCTATTGGAGTGTTGTTAACGTCTGGCCGGAGGTTGGTAGGGATGCAAAAGGTGGAGGCTGATGGTGCCAAACCTCCAAAGGCTGACTGAGCGGGACTGCTGAAGGATGGTTGAGTCAGAGTTTGTGCTGGGATTGAGGATGCCACTGTTGAGTTTCCCAAAATGAGAGAGCTACTGAAGCTTGGGCCAAGGGCTGGTTGGGGGGCTCCTTGCTTCTGCCCATATGCAATCCCAAATGTAGGCTGGGGAGTTGCTCCCAGGGATAGTGGAAAAGGTGGCCTTGGGCCTGACCCCAAAGGAATTGTGAATGCTGAGGTTGAACTGGAGATCCTGGATGACAATGCAGGCTGATCGGTGTTTCCTAGGGCTGAAGCTGACAGANCCATCAATTGCAGCATGCCAGGCTTCCCTGTCCTTCATCAACTCCTAGAGCTTGCTCAAACTCATGTCCATCAAGTCGGTGATGTTATCCAACCATCTCATCCTCTTGTCCACTTCTGCCTTCAATCTTTCGCAGCATCAGGGTCAGTTCCAATGAGTCAGTTCTTCACATCAGGTGGCCAAAGTATTGGAGTTTCACCTACAGCATCTGTCCTTCCAATGAATATTCAGGACTGATTTCTTTTAGGATTGACTGGTTGGATCTCTTTGCAGTCCAAGGGACTCTCAAGTCTTCTCCAACACCACAGTTCAAAAGCATCAGTTCTTCCACACTCAGCTTTCTTTTTAGTCACACTCTCACACCCAAACATGACTACTGGAAAAACCACAGCTTTGACTAGACAGACCTTTGACTCTTTGCTAAAGAGATGATTAAAGAAGTTGTTTTTAGCTGGTGGTTCAGATGGTAAAGATCTGACTGCAAGCAAATGTGGGAAGCTGCGGTTCCATCTCTGGGTGGGGAAGATACCCTGGAGAAGGGAATGGCTTCCCACTCTACCTGGATAATTCAATAGAGAGAGGAGCCTGGCAGGCTACTGTCCAACTTTCACTTTTCTTTACTGCTATGTTGATATTAATACTTTTTTTCACCTGTCATTTTAAAAACCTTGTTTCATCCTTTGCTGAACTAGTTAAAACCTAAGTGCGGAAGTGTAGAAAGCATCGATGGTTTCAGTTTATTTATAGATGAATATAGTACAAGTAGTTCCGTTTCTTTACAAAATCAGTTATCCAGTGGAAAAACATGCCCAGGGCCACTCTATTTTCTTTGCTGGTCACTCACTGCTATCCTTTCACCCTGTAGATGGGGTTCAATGTGTTGCACTTAGTCCCTCAATCGTGTCTGACTCGCCATGACACATGGACTGTAGCCCGCCAGGCTTCTCTGTCCTTGGGACTGTCCGGGAAAAAACACTGGAGTGGGTTGCCATTCTCTTCTCCAGGCAGGGATGGAACCTGGGTCTTCTGCATTGCAGGCGGATTCTTTACAGGACTTCCACCTTTGGGGAAATCAAGGATTTCAACCAGCTTTATCTCTCAGACAGTAATTGTGACACCCCAGTGGATATGAGACCAGAATTCTCATCTGTGTGTAAATGTAACAAAAATAATACCTCATGCCAGGTGGCCCATACAGGGATCAAACCCACAACCTTGGTGTTATTAGCACCACACTCTAACCAACTGAGCTAACCAGCCACCTGATACTTATTCTGTTCCTCTCCACCCAATTAAATGAAACGAAATGGTTTCTTCAAATTCTTGGGGGCAGGAGGCTGGGAATGCTGGGAGAGAAACGAACACAAAAACCCAAAACAACCAAAAAATACAATTAATTTTAAAAATCTTCACATTGTTCCTATTTCACTCCTCCCCCATCTTGGAGTTAGGAAAGAAAAAGAGAAAAAAAAATTTGGCCTCAGTGAACTGTAGTTCTTCGGGGCCTGGCTCAAACCATTCTGATTGTGATTGTTAATCAAGCAATTACCTCTGTTTGTTTGTTGGTGTCTCCACAGTCTACCCCATATTTCCAGCCTCCAGTCTGTCTCCATTTGATTCCTTCCTCACTGGGCAACTAGAGCAATATAAACCCAAACTTGTGTTTTTCCTAACTTAAAATCTTTCCAGGATTCTCCATTGTATTTAGAACCCTATCCACACCGTTGGACATGGTTTATAGCATATCTATGATCTGCCCCTGCTTCTTCCAAAGCTTGTCAGACTCCTGAACAGTTATCCCAACAGATCTGCTCTGTTTTCTGGATGATCCTCTGCAGGTGTTTTGTCTTTGGTCTGTGATACCCTTCCCCAGTTTATTCCCAGAATACACACCTTAAAACAGAAATCGAGTTCAAAGACTTCTTTGGTAAGATGAACTTCTGTCTTCTGCTTACATTCCCCCAGCCTTTGCCATTTGTTTTGAAATCACTGGCTACTGACCAATCAACCCGCTAAACTATTATCTCCAAAGCAGGAGTTTCCATCTCCTCTGGATGTCTGGTGCAAAGCACAATACAGGGCATATAGCCATCACTATATAAATGCTAAGTTATCATGTAAAGAGTAGTAGAAGAGGTCTCATACTTTTTCTCTTATCCCACCTCACTCTATAAGACAGCAATCCTGGATTGTGGAATGTCTTTAAAAGTGAAATAGCATGAATATTTAGAGTCATATATACCTGGGTTAGAGTTCTAACTTTGGTGATTTGCTGTAGGGAGGGATAAGTGAGCACAGACTTTGGAGCCAAGAGGGTTTAAGTCCCAAATTTAACCTTTACTAACTGGTTGAGATTGGGCAAGTTTCTTAGTATCTCTCTGCCTCAGAATAGACATGAGTTGGATAGTAATTCCTATACCATAAACTCATGTCAACAATTTATTTTTATTGTGTCAACCAATTTGAGATTATTTATTTTTCCAATTATGTCTCTTTCAAGGTATCCATAAAGCAGGAAAGAGATGTATTCAGGGAGTCATTCTTGCCTTTTTTTTTTTCACTAGGATGATAAGTGCTAAGGAATATGTTGAGGCTTACTCATAGACCTCACATTGGTTATATACTTTTTCTCTTTTATTCCTCAAGTCCAAGAGTTTTACTGCACTACCTACCCCAGCTAGGAGAGATGTGAATGTAAAGGGTGACTATATAAGGTATTATACAAATTAAAATTAAAAAATGAAATGTAAGCTTTGGTTCCCTAACTGAGCATTTCTGGCTCATACTGGAGAAATTATGACCTATGGTGTAAAGAGCAGAAGCAAGATTGCACCACTGTGTCTTTTTCTCCCTAACCCTCCTGCAGGTACTCTCATGGGTTAACCACTGATCCTCAAGGAAAAGTTGGATTCAAGGTCAAACTGCATTAAAAGCTTCTCCAAAAATATATAAAAGTTAAAAAAATAAAAGCTTCTCTGAAAACCAATTGAGGAACAAAGGTGAGAGAAATGAGGACGCGGTCACCCTAGGGAATTAGATAAAGGAAACATTTCTTCAGGCCAAATAAAAGAAGGCTGAGATTTAGAAAGAATCTCTTTCACCTTCCAGAGTTGCAAGAGGGCTGTATTTGTTGCCTCCCTGTCATGTCTGTTCCCAGAAAAAAAAAAGCAGGAGGCAGAGTTCTGATTGAGCTCATCCTTGACACAGAAAGAAATGGGCAGGGAGGGGAAGGCAAGACTGTATAGTTCCAAAGATTTAGTTCCACTCAGTTCCATTCCACTATTATCACTGATACTTTAGTCTTTCATAGTCTTCTAGAATGTAGATTAGGACCACAAGGCGAATGTGCAAAGCTCTCACCTTAGATCTTGGGTATTTTTGCTGTAGAGACTTAGAAGACACTGAGGCAATTCACTACACTGAGGTCCACGTCATAGTATGAATGGCAAGGAACACAGGTTATTTCTTATGGGAATGATGCCTTCGAGAATGCCCTTGCTCCCTATTCCTTGAGGTTTTTGATTTTGTGCCAATGGGAAATGATGAGGCTGGTGATCTGAAAGATCCTTTCCTAACAGAACCCTGGGGAGGTGAAGAATGCATCCCAAAGCCAAAACTGCTGCCTGCCTTAACCAGTCCAAGGACAGGAGTGCTCTGAGCAAAGGGATCCGTGGAAGGGCCCCTAAACATAGTTTTTCTTGCAGAAATGTTGGCTCTTCCCAAGGCAAAAGGTGTGCCCTGGCTGGTCAGGCCCTGGTTTTTTGGGCCCCAGCCTTTACCCAAAGGTGTGATGGTGCTAGTTGTCCCACTTGGCACTGCTCCAGTGCTGAATGCTCTGGAGTTGGAACTCATGTCTGGAGCAGTCACACTGACCCCAGTCTCACCACAGTCCATAGGGGTTACTAATCCCCCAAAGTCAAAAGGTCTTGGGGCTGTGCTACCAAACACTGAGCCACAAGCCCCAGTCCGGTGGGTTGAGGTAACAACTCCAAAACCATTTATATTAGCCTGACCAAAGGGAAAAGCTATTGGAGTGTTGTTAACGTCTGGCCGGAGGTTGGTAGGGATGCAAAAGGTGGAGGCTGATGGTGCCAAACCTCCAAAGGCTGACTGAGCGGGACTGCTGAAGGATGGTTGAGTCAGAGTTTGTGCTGGGATTGAGGATGCCACTGTTGAGTTTCCCAAAATGAGAGAGCTACTGAAGCTTGGGCCAAGGGCTGGTTGGGGGGCTCCTTGCTTCTGCCCATATGCAATCCCAAATGTAGGCTGGGGAGTTGCTCCCAGGGATAGTGGAAAAGGTGGCCTTGGGCCTGACCCCAAAGGAATTGTGAATGCTGAGGTTGAACTGGAGATCCTGGATGACAATGCAGGCTGATCGGTGTTTCCTAGGGCTGAAGCTGACAGAGAGCTAGCCCTAAAATTGGCAGTGCTCCTGGTAGAGGATATTTGGACAGCACTGGGAAGAACCTGGCTAAAGATAGTGACTGTGTGTACAGTAGGGATGGTAGGACGTTGGCATGGTGGCGAAATGAAGCCTGCAGCTGGGGAGAAACTGGCCTTGAAGGCACAGGCAGCCCCAAGAAGGAAAGTGTGGCAAGTGGAAGGGATGGAGTAAGTGTTGCCCATGGTACTGGTAACATTCACTACACCAAAATCCAAAGGTGGTTTAAAAGAGTCTTTGGATGTGCTGGCTGTTGTGGTGGACATGACTACAGAGGTAGCCTTGACCAGGCCATGGAAGAGATGGGTAGAAGCAGGGGTAGGTGTAGGAGAGGCCTGTTTGAAAGAGAAAGGAGTTATCATAGGCATAGTTTTAGGTGGTCTTACACTGCCAAAGATGGGCCTGAAAGTGGGAGTTAAGGTACCCGGAGCTGAAGATGGAGCAGCTGTGACTGAAATTCTAGAGTATAAGGAGGTCCCAGTCTCACTTTTGGGTGGGAGCACCAAAATGGGTTTTGACATGTGATCAGCAGAAGCTGCAACAGGAGACACAGACGCAGGAGGATGGGGAGCTGGGCTGCTCATCAGTCTAAACGAAGTATTTTGCATAGTGGGGGCTGTAGGGATAACAACAGATGAGTCCGGGTGCGCAGCAGCCTGAGAAGTCAAAGGTAGCTGTGTGGTGCCAGTGACTGGTGATGTGGGAGAAACAGGGGTCAGATGGACAAAAGTAGCTGGGACTTTTGAGTCCGAAGAGATGCCTGAAAGGGGGCCTGACTGTGAGCACCCAAATGGGGCTGGCAGGCTTGCTGTTGTCAGAGGTGAGTGGGCTGCACTGATTACCTCTCCAGTGGGTTGTGGGAAGGCTGGTGGACCTGGAGACTTCTGTAACTTATTTAAACTTTCCAACTGAAGATCCGTGCCCTGGGTTGGAGCTATGCTTGCAGAAGGCAGGGTGAGAGATAGGGAAGGCTGAATAGCAAACCTAGACTCAGAGAGAGAGTCTGTGGTGATCTCACTTGTATTCTCCCTGGCTTTGTTGCTCGATTGGAGTCCAGCTTTCTTCCCTAAGGCCAGGTCTTCAGGGACTGGATGACCAAGTTGGGGAGGTGGAGTGAGAGACAGCAGGTTTTCAGGGCTAGATGGAAGCAGTGGAATCTGATTTTGCTGTCCAGAGCTTCCAGATGTTTCTGGGGACTCGTCTGATACCAGTGGGACTGGAGGGTGAGACCGATGACCTTTTTCTTTCTTTTTTACTGGCCACTCTGGTATCTGGAGTGATGCACTGGGAATACTTTTCTTCCAAGGTTCTGAGAAACCTTGAGAAGAGCTGAAAGAGCTTGTGATAGCATTTCTTTTGGAGTTAAGGGAGTCGCCACTGGGTCTCTTATTCAAGCTGTGATCTGAGCTCCCAAGCTTGAGCCTTCTCTTCAGAGGCCCAGGCCTGGGCACAAAAGAAGTGAGGACTCTCTCTTTCACCAGAGGTTTAAATGCAGATCGTCTGGTCTCTGGAATACTTCTCTTACAGTCAAAGCTCTCATGAAACAGTGGTTCTTCCAACCTCACTTTCCCCTTCCTGCACTCTTTGAGGGCCTTCAGCACCGTTTCCTTTGCACAGGGGTCTGGGAGACCTGCAGAGTTGATTACCTCTGGTGGGGAAGCGGAGGGGGGCACTGTCCGCTCAGGAGGAACGATCTTGATGGTCACCGGGCTCCATATTGCCCTGGGGTGCCGCAGAGACCAGATACTCCGCTTGAAGTAACCTTCCCACCAGTCTGAGGGAAGAGGCCCCATGATGGAATTCTGGCATCTCTTCGTGGGAAAGCGCCTCCAAGCCTCACTGACCATCCACGCGGTGGGGATGGTAGGAACCCAGTCCGGCGGCCTCTTCGCAGGTCTGTGTCGAGGGGCAGGGTGGGCACGATGGACGTGCTGAATCCGGTAGACTTCATGAAGGGACTGAGTTGGCCGGCGGTTCACTGGCCTCTCCGACAAGTCTGTGCGCCCTTCTGCTGGGTCTGATGGCGAAAGTCCCAGCTTGCTCAGGTAACTGCCCATGCGGATCAATGAAGCGGAGTCGGTGACTTGGATTTAGGGGTTTCCGCTCCCTACATTTCCGACGACCCAGCCGCGGTCGAAGTGCGCAGTGTTCGGATGACGGTTGGCATCGCGGCACGAGGAAAGAGCAAGGGTTTCGGGGCGCTCCACATCCTCCAGGTCCGGTATCCGAAAGTCAGCAGCCGGTGAAAACAGGACACACGGGACGTCGGTGGTCGGGGTGGCCTGCTCGGCTATTTTGAAGCAGAAGCTGGACGCTCGGGCCTCTGTTCTCTCAGCGCGCGGCAGGCGGAGAGGGATTGGAAAGGAAGCGCGCGGCCGGAGTTCACCCAGGCACGCAGAGCTAGAGCTGGGCAGGCGCGGAGTCACCAGATGACCGCAGCGGCCGGCAGGAAGGGGCCAGGCTGCGGGAGGCGGGCCTGATCCATGCGCCCTCCTGTTCCCTGGAGTCGGAATAATGAGTGCAGTCCGAGCCCCTCAGGGTGAGTCGGGGTGGGGGAGCTCGCGGGAACGCAAGACTGGAGACTCGGAGGCGAGGACCTGTGCAGCCCAGACTGCATTCTTGGCGCCAGCAGCCGGGAGCAACTCAAGCAGGATTTGCTGGGTGGGGATTCCCGCCTTTCTTTCCTTTGCCTTTTTGTTCCTGCAGCCAGTAGGGGTCAGTCATTGCCTCCTGAATGACAAACTCCGGACACAGCCCCACCATCCAGGGTCGCCCCCCAGAGACTGAATCCGGCTTACCCTCCGATTGTTCGTATTGCTTCTACAGGCTCTGCAGCAGTCTGGAGGGGTCTCGAGGCTTCGGACTGAGCCAAAGGGATTACCTGTCTACCAGCCGCGAACCTGAGCGCCTCCGCAGGCACCCAGCTTAGTCGCTAGCTCAGCCACCTACACTCTTCATTTGCGATCTTCACCTAACCCAGTGCGCTCGAAGCTTTCGGAGGGGAGCAAAGGAGTGGGAGATTTAATTTGAGGCTGAATATTCAGACTAAGCCAGGGTGAACTAGGGGACTAACATTCTGAGAAATTAAGAAACAGCGTTTTAAGATTTCTAGAACAACTCCTAATAATAAAATTGGCATGAATTGAAGACAACTCTTTGAAGAAAGATCATTTCAAGGTTAAGTTAAGGAACTCAGAGAGAGGGTTCCCCTCAAAACCCACACAGTCCAAAAATGGGTCCAGACATTTCCCACTTCATCGATCTCTTTCTCCTTGAACTTGCATTTCTATAGAATCTTATGCCAATATAATGTATGTTTACGCTTAAAGTCTTTATTTGATCATCCTACTATACTAGTCTGTACCAAACAAGGATGAACATTGAAATCTGAAATTTTAATATTTAGTGATACCACAAATCTGTTATAAGCAAATTTGGGGTTTAATTTATATTTGCATTTACTAATAGAATGCAATCAATCAAAACATCTTAAGTAGATAATAAGTTGAAAAACCTCTTTACTGGAAGATGTAACAGAAGCAAATATGGAATTTATCACTTCTTGCTCCATGAGGTAGCATACAATGTATAAGACAATCTCAACAGAAAGAATATTTCCAATTGCTCTTCTGCTGGACACCAGGGATGGAAGGAATTTTACAATTCGGAGTAGTGTGCCCCTTCAGATAGAAGAGTTTTGGAATTGCCTAGTGGGAGAATAGTGGGATTTTAAAGTAAGGTGGGAAACAACCCAAATTAGAGGATTATCAAACTCATTAATTTTTATTGATTAAACATGGCAGAAAGTGAAGAGGAGCTAAAAACCCTCTTGATGAAAGTGAAAGAGGAGAGCGAAAAAGTTGGCTTAAAGCTCAACATTCAGAAAACAAAGATCATGGCATCCGGTCCCATCACTTCACGGGAAATAGATGGGGAAACAGTGGAAACAGTGTCAGACTTTATTTTTGGGGGCTCCAAAATCACTGCAGATGGTGACTGCAGTCATGAAATTAAAAGACGCTTACTCCTTGGAAGAAAAGTTATGACCAACCTAGATAGTATATTCAAAAGCAGAGACATTACTTTGCTGACTAAGGTCTGTCTAGTCAAGGCTATGGTTTTTCCTGTGGTCATGTATGGATGTGAGAGTTGGACTGTGAAGACNGAAGAAAAGTTATGACCAACCTAGATAGTATATTCAAAAGCAGAGACATTACTTTGCTGACTAAGGTCTGTCTAGTCAAGGCTATGGTTTTTCCTGTGGTCATGTATGGATGTGAGAGTTGGACTGTGAAGACGACTGAACGCGGAAGAATTGATGCTTTTGAACTGTGGTGTTGGAGAAGACTCTTGAGAGTCCCTTGGACTGCAAGGAGATCCAACCAGTCCATCCTAAAGGAGATCAGCCTTGGGATTTCTTTGGAAGGAATGATGCTAAAGCTGAAACTCCAGTAGTTTGGCCACCTCATGAGAATAGTTGACTCATTGGAAAAGACTCTGATGCTGGGAGGGATTGAGGGCAGGAGGAGAAGGGGACGACCAAGGATGAGATGGCTGGATAGCATCACGGACTCGATGGACGTGAATCTGAGTAAACTCCAGGAGATGGTGATGGACAGGGAGGCCGGGCGTGCTTTGATTCACGGGGTCGCAAAGAGTTGGACACGACTGAGCGACTGAACTGACTGGCTGAAATGAAACATGGAAGATGTAGATATTGACTTGGTTTCTGTTATTTTATCCTGGTTGGAATAAAGTTTAGCGAAAATCAGTCCGTTCATTCGCTCAGTTGTGTCCGACTCAGCGACAATAAACAGGTGTAAAAACCTCCCTAGCAGAGGATGGTTTCGATCCATCGACCTCTGGGTTATGGGCCCAGCACGCTTCCGCTGCGCCACTCTGCTCGTCTTTAAAACAATCTCACTGTTTTTCCTTTCAATGGTTATCTCACCGTTTGTGCTATATATATATTTCCTTTCATTCTGATGGTTTCCGCCTCACCTCTCTCTCTCTTACACATAGAAATCCGCTCTTCCATAATCAGATGACCTCGGATCATCTCCTCCAGATCTGCAATTTTCTAATCTGCCAAAGAGTGACCAAGCTTAACAATGTATCCCTCCCCAGCACCTTTCCCCCTCCCCGAAGCCGCTATGTATGCATGCATGCACGCGAGCTCAGTCATGTCCAACTCTTTGCGACCCCATGGACTGTAGCCCACCTGGTTCCTCTGTTCATGGGATTTCCCAGGCAAGAATACTGGAGTGGGTTACCATTTCCTTCTCCAGGAGAATCTTCCCGACCCAGGGATCAAGCCCACATCTCTTGAGTCTTCTGCATCGGTAGGCGGGTTCTTTACCTGGAGCCGCTAGCCGCTCAGAAAGAGCAGAGGAAGCGCCCGCGGAGCAAAAACAGGATGGACTCTTCTCGGGGAGAATCTCGAGAGTCCTGTAGCCAGCTCTGGTGCCATCAGACAGGAATTGTGTTAACCATCTCCTGTGTTGTTTGTCGAAAGTCTCCTAGACAATCCTTTGAATAAAAAATGCTTATTCACTTGCAAGGGGGCAAGATTTTCACAAGGACGGTGCGCCTGCAACAAAGTTAACTCAATTTGTGGTTCAAATTATTACACGGGGATCACAATTTCGATTGCATTTCGTTTGGGGTCATTTCGACTTAAAAAAAATGATTTTTTTCCTTTTTTAAAAGATAGACCCACCTTTTTCCCGTGTTAGAGAGCAGAACCTTTAGAAATTTCCTGAACATAGCTCTTGTTTCCAGCTGCCATTGTGATGTCGCTAGAGAGGGCCCATCTGGAAGGTAAAAAGCCTTTTGTCTTTAGTACTGTGAGCTAAAGGATTCTCTGATATATTAGACTGGACATTTCCACTCTCATTTCATTAATCTAGCTAAGCCACGTGGCCAAGTCCATGAGGAAGGGAAAGTGTGTATGTTATACAATAAATACATTATTCCAATGAAATAATAATTATAAATTCACATGAAATTATTATAAATACTTATAAATTCACATGAAGTTGCAAAGATAATGTATTGAGGTTTCCTATATCAATAGTTCATTTTTTTTTTTTTTACTGTTGAATAATGTTCCATAGTATAGATATAGCAGTCTTTAACCTATTCACCTATTAAGGAACATTTTGGTTGTTTTCAGGTTTTGAGCTATTACAAATAAAGCTTCTATAAATAATGTACACAGTTTTGTATGGATATAAGTTTTCATTGTTCTGAGATAAATGCCTAGGAGTGGAATTGCTGAGTTGTATGATGTGTGTTTAGTTCTTTAAGAAACTGACAAACTGTTTTTCAGAGTAGCTTTACCATTCTACATTCCCATAAGCAATATATGACAAATCCAATTTCTCTGCATTCTTGCCAACCTTTAGCAGTTGTTACCATTTGTTATTTTATCTCTTATAATAGGTGTGTAGTGATATCTCATCATGGTCTTTATTTATATTTCCTAAATGACTAGTGATATTGAACATCTTTTCATGTGCTTATTTCCCATTTGTATATCCTCTTTGGTAAAATGTCCCTTCATGTTTTTTGCCCATTTTCTAATTGGATTGATTGTTGTTTTAAAAAGGAGTTTTGAGAGGTCTTTGTCAAATATATTATCTGCAAATATATTCTCCCAGTCTATAACTCTTTTTAAATTGTCTCAGCAGAGTCTGTTGCAGAGTGAAAGTTTTTCATTTTGATGAAATGTAGTTAGTCAAGTTTGTCTTTTGTGGACTGTGTGTTTGGTGTTATGCCTATTATCTCTCTATCAAGCACCAAGTCCCCCAAATATTCTCACATTTTTTCCCCAAAAGTTTTATGTTTTATTTTAAATCTATAAAGCATTTTCAGTTAATTTTTAAATAAAATATGAGATGTAAGCTGAGGTTTACTTCTTTTGCCTATAGATATCCAATTCTTGTTCAGTCACTCATCCATATCTGACTCTTTGTGACCCCAAGAATGGCAATTCACCAGGCTTCCCTGTCCTTCACTGTCTCTGGGAGTTTGCTCAAACTCACATCCATTGAGTTGATGATGCCAACCAACCATCTCATCCTCTGTCACTTCCTTCACCTCATGTCCTCAATCTTTCCCAACATCAGGGTCTTTTCCAGTGAGTTGGCTCTTCACATCAGGTGGCCAAAGTATTGGAGTTTCAGCTTCAGCATCTGTCCTTCCAATGAATATTCAGGGTTGATTTCCTTTAGGATTGATTGGTTTGATCATCTTGCTGTTCACAAGACTCTCAAGAGTCTTCTCCAGCACCACAGTTTGAAAGCATCAGTTCTTTCGCATTTAGTCTTCTTTGTGGTCCAGCTCTCACATCCATACATGACTGCTAGAAAAACCATGGCTTTGACAAGACAGATCTTTGTTGACAAAGTTACATCTCTGCTTTTTAATATGCCATCTAGGTTTATCATAGTTTTTCTTCCAAGGAGCAAGAATCTTAATTTGGATAAAATGGATATCCAATTACTCTCCCACAATCATGAGAAAAAAGTAAGACTTTTCTTCCTCTACTGAATTGCTTTTGCATTTTTGTAAAAATTTATTTAAATGTAGTTGTATGTGATGCTTTCTGTATTCTCTATACTGTTTCATTGACATATACCTATCCCTCCTCCAATTAATGTACATTATTACACTCTGTAGCTATACAATAAGTCTTGAAATCATAAGAATGATTTCTTCCACTTTCTTCCTGTTTTTCAGAATCATTTCAGTTATTCTAACTCATCTGATTTTCCACATAAATTTTAGAACAGTCATGTCTATAGCTACAAAAAATCTTTCCTGGATTGTGAGAGGAATTATGTTAAATTATATTAAACTTGTACATCATTTTCAGGAGAGTTGACATCTTTGCTATGTTGCGTTTTATGATCAGTGAATACATAATCTCTCTCCATTTATTTAAGGTTTTTTTTTTCCATCAGAATTTTGTAGTTTTGCTGTTTCCAGCAGGCACATGTTCACACATCTGAGTAGATTTTTATCTAAATGCTTCTTTACTTAAAAAAACAAACACACACTGTATTTTAATTTTGGTGTCCTTTTTTTTTTTTTTTGCTAGTATATAGAAATACAATTGATTTTTGTATTTTGATCTTGTATTCTGTGACTTTGCTAAACATACTTATTAGTTCCAGGAAGATTTTTGTTTGCTTTTAGCTCCTTAAGATTTTCTATGTAAACCATCATATAATCTTCAAATGGGAAGTACAATCCTTCCACAGAGATGGAGGGAGGAAATGTATATTTCTAAAGAAAATACAATCCACTGAATAAGAAATTGTATCAACACACAATTGGACAAAATTGCAAAAATGGATTGTAAAATATGCCAATATTTTTGGGTAGGGTGAGCATTTCACCTAAAGATTATACTGCAGTATTTGTGAAATAACTTCCTACCATTTATGTTTATCATTAGAATGTGACATTACCATGGCTTAGTGCAGGGCTTTCCCATTTATTAAGTAGCTCAGTTGTGAGAGAGAATAACTGAAAATCTAGAAGTCTTGACCCAGTGAATACTTTACCTGACAAATACACTTTCCAGTTCCTTTTCGAATACACCCAGGTCTAAAGGGATAGCTTTCTTATATTTCATGGGCTGTAAGCATTTTACTGGAGCAGGAAATGGCAACCCACTCCATTACTCTTGCCTGGAGAATCCCATGGACAGAGGAATCTGGAAGTCCACAGGGTCGCAAAGAGTCAGACACGACTGAGCGACTTCACTTCACTTAAGCATTTTATACTGTGTTCCCCAGGAAGTCTCCATCATTAAGAGCTGCTAAGATCTCCTCCTGCTTAAAACACAATATCAAATCTCAGCTACTGGTTAAGGTTGAAGGTAACTGACTTCTTGGTGTTTCCTCACTCTACACAGGTGAAAGTGTTCAAAGATTAAGCCAAATTTTCCTTGAGATTAAAAGTCAGGATTCTCTAACACAAGAAAGCACTTAATTCTCCCGCCTGGACAGGGACTTGAACCCTGGGCCCTCAGATTAAAAGTCTGATGCTCTACCGACTGAGCTACCCAGGCTCTGAGAACAGAGAGCTTACTTTGTTTCCCTTGTACACTTCAATGACTTTGGGGGCATTTTTAATCCCCTAAAGTAAGGAATGGAGAAGGCAATGGCACCCCACTCCAGTACTCTTGCCTGTAAAATCCCATGGGCGGAGGAGCCTGGTGGGCTGCAGTCCATGGGGTCGCTAAGAGTCAGACACGACTTGAGCGACTTCACTTTCACCTTCATGCCTTCGAGAAGGAAATGGCAACCCACCCCAGTGTTCTTGCCTGGAGAATCCCAGGGTTGACGGAGCCTGGTGGGCTGCCATCTATGGGGTCGCACAGAGTCGGACACGACTGAAGCGACTTAGCAGCAGCAGCAGCAGCAGCAGCAGCAAGGTAAGGAAAGGTAAGAAACTCATTCCAATATTCTTGGAGGCAACCCATTCCAATATTCTCAAAAACCTGGAGGGCTACAGTACACGGTGTCCCAAAGAGTTGGGCATGACCGAACTCACACACACACACACACACACACACACAAGATAATTTTGACAAATTTGACATTTCCCCTCACATTTTTTCCAGTGGACATTTAACATTTTTCTTCATAAATTTCTTTTTTTGCTGAAGGATATAAATTCCTTGTATCAAAGGAATTTAAAAACTGTAATAACTTAACACTTACCAATATCTATTGGCACTAGTGGTAAAGAACATGCCTGCCTATGCAGGAGATGTAAAGAGACATGGGTTTGATCCCTGGGTAGAGAAGATCTCCTGTAGAAGGGCCTGGCAACTGACTCCAGTATTCTTGTTTGGAAAATCCCAAGGACAGAGGAGCCTGGCAGGCTACAGTCCATAGGATCACAAAGAGTCAGACAGGACTTAAGTGACAGCACGTGCACGACATCTATTGAGAGAGAAAAGAAATCTCCTATTTCCTTCAATTTATTTTTTCTATTCCGTGTCTCTCCCAGAACTTTATCCCAATACAACAACATTTTGCATTTAGTCTTTTCTTGATCTTCCTACCATGCTTCTCTGTACCAAATACAGGTATAAATATTAAAATTTGATGTTATCTCCTTTGAATATTAAAAATACTTCCTGAGGATTGTGCTAATCTGCATCTACTTGCACACAACCAAGGCATGATAAACAGATAATAATTTGAAAAACCCTTTAATGGAGGAGATAATAGAAGTAAATGTGGAATTTGTCATTCTCCCTCCTCCATGAAGTTGTATACAAAATCATCCTGGAAGTTCTTTGGAGGTCCAGTGATTAAGACTTTGCCTTCCAATACAGGAGACACCGATTCCAGGAGCTAAGATTCCATATGCCTCACGACCAAAAAACCAAAACATAAAATGGAAGCAATATTGTAACAAATTCAATAAAGATTTTAAAAACGGGCCACATTAAAAAAAAAAAAAAAGACAACAACAGCTTGAAGGATTCAGTTTTTCCAGTTGTTTCTATAATGGGAATCAGAGAGGAGAGCACCCCAGGGCAGTGTGTCACAGTCAAATGTCTTAATTGAACTGTCTTAATTTATCAAGCGGAAGGCTGAAAATTTTCCATGGAAAGTGAGAACGTGGGACTTGAGTGCCACACTTCTATGGTAGACTGATTCTCAAGAGATGAATTTTAGAAAAGTAAATACCTTAGGAAAGGTAAAATAAGTAAGATTTACAAGGAGATTTAGTTCAATTGTTTGAATATAGTTTAACAATGGAGTTGCTAGAAAATTTGCAGCTAAGGTTGGTTCCAGTACACTGATCTCTGGCTTGTCCAACAGGCTTCAGTGGCTCCACTCTGCTTATAAATGGATGTGCCCTCACTGATATTCAATTTGCTGTTATTGTTCAGTCATTAAGTCGTGTCGGACAATTGTGACACCATGGACTGTAGCACACCAGGCTCCTCTCTGCTTCACTATTCCTGGAGCTTGCTCAAATTCCTGTCCATTGAGTTGCTGATGCTGTCTCATTCTTTGCGCCCCCTTCTTTTGCTTCCAGTCTTGCCCAGCATCAGGGTCTTTTCCAACAAATCAGCTCTTCACATCATGTGGCCAAAGTATTGAAGCTTCAGCTTCAGCAACAGTCTTTCTAATGAATATTCAGGGTTGATTTTCTTTAGGACTGACTGATTTAATCTCTTTGAAGTCCACGGGACTCTCAAGAATCTTATTTAGTACCACAGTTCAAAAGCATCAACTCTTCGGCGCTCAGCCTTCTTTATGGTCCACAGCTCTCACATCCACACATGACTACTGGAAAAACCACAACTTTGATAACAAGTGATAATCCTATATATGTTAGGAAAATAAGCCACTGATTTAAAAAAAGACAACATAGCTTTGACTGTACAGAGCTTTGTTGGCAAAGTAATATTCAACTGCGTTACCACAAATGGTTTTTCAAACATAAGAATGATTTCTTTTATTTTTTCCCACGTCTTTTTCCTTCCTTCCCCTAGCTCACTCTTCCCTTTTCTTGGACTCTTTTCTGTCCTCTTGAGAACCAGATGGTTCCACCAAGTATGCTCTTTCCCATTATGCCAAATATTCAGTCTCTGACCTGCTGCTTCTTAAGTTTGTCTGGGCTCACAGGAGGAACTGCAGAGGGAACCAAGAGGGACCAATAGAGCAAAGCCATAAGGAAACCCTCACTTGAGAAGAACCTATCAAAAATCTCAAGATTTTTCTTTGCCTGCAAGGGAGCCAGGTTTTTTGGAATTGCATTTCTGATTGGATAATGTTTGGGTCTGTTTTGACAGGGACCAGGAGTTCCTATATTTGAAAACAGGATATTTGCTTCTGAAGCTGATCTCAGGGAATGGGGCTTTTGGAAGTCCCTGCACACCAAGGCTCCTGTTATTTGAGGCTGCCTCTGAGCAGTACCTTCCAGAAATTGCAGTGCTAGATGCTAAATAAGAACTTCACACAGAAGTAACTAGAAGCCACAAAAATATTGCCCACGGAATTCAAATGTCAAATTTCTCAAACTTAACTTCCCTCCAAATGTCTGTAGTCCCTCCTCTGACAGAAGAGTAACTGTGACAGAAGAGTTGAAGGGGAAGGAGGCAGGGGAATTCTTGTTTCATGTCCTCTTGCTTTTGGATGAAGAAGTTGCATTTCCTCTGGAATTCCTTCTCCCTTTCCCATTTGCCATTCCCTACTTGTCCTTTGGATCTCAGTTCAGACACTACCTTCTGGAACTTTTTGCTGACTCAAGACTGTTTTAGAAGCTCCTGAAATATACCAAGAATTCCCGAGATTATTTCAGTCTCATCAATAGTGTTTCTTACATGTTGCATTATAACTGTCTCTTGTATGAGTCTTCCATTAGCATGCCCAGGGTTTAGTCTTTAAATATCACATATATGCAAAAGTCTTTCCATCTTGGACTGCTCCTTCAAACTCCAAATTCACATATCCAGCTGCCTTCTTGACAAGTATTTTATACTTAACATTGCCAAAAACTGAATTCCTAATCCTCCCCCCAAACTTTCTCTTCGCTAGTCTTTCACATCTCAGTGGGGAAAAAGAAAGAAAGAAAGAAAGAAAGAAATAGATGAGGAAGCAATGGAAACAGTGATAGACTTTAATTTGGGGGGCTCCAAAATCACTGCAGATGGTGACTGCAGCCATGAAATTTAAAAACTCTTGCTCTTTGGAAAAAAAGTTATGACCAACTTAGACAGCATATTAAAAAGCAGAGACATTACTTTGCCAACAAAGGTCTGTCTAGTCAAAACTATGGTTTTTCCAGTAGTCATATATGGAAATGAGAGTTGGAGTCTAAAGAAAGCCAAGCGCTGAAGAATTGATGCTTTTGAACTGTGGTGTTGGAGAAGACTTTTGAGTCGCTTAGACTGCAAGGAGATCCAAGCAGTCCATCCTAAAGGAAATCAGTCTTGAATATTCATTGGAAGGACTGATGCTGAAGCTGAAACTCCAATACTTTGGCCACCTGATGCAAAGAGCTGACTCATTGGAAAAGACCCTGATGCTGGGAAAGATTGAAGGTGGGAGAAGGGGATGACAGAGGATGAGATGGTTGGATGACATCATCGACTCAATGGACATGAGTCTGAGTCAACTCCAGGAGTTGGTGATGGACAGGGAGGCCTGGCATGCTGCAAGTTCATGGGGTCGCAAAGAGTCGGATAAGACTGAGCGACTGAAGTGAACTGAACTTAAAAAAAAAAAAAAAAAAACTACTCCATTTGTGCAGGCATCTGTGAATCTTTGCTTTTGCTCAGATCCTACATCTCATCAGCTCCACCTTCAAAATATAGTCATAATCCAACCAGTTTTTACTATTTCCACTGCAATCATACTAGACAATTTATCAATCTCTCACCTAAATTTTTTCAGTAGACCCATCACTGACCTCCTGCCCCTTTCCTGTTTGTTCTAAACACAGAAGTAGTGCAAAATTCTCCAAGTGTTCAAAACTCTCCAAGTTTCCCTTTTGTCCAGTAAAAAGTCAAAGCACCTCTAGTGGCCAGTAAGAGCTCTCCCTTCCTATCTTATCCTCCCCTTTAGCTCCTTGCTTTTCCTCAAACAAGTCAGATATACTCCTGCCTCATTCCTTTGCACATGTTGTTTCTTTTGCTTAGAAACACCTTTTCCCAAATACTCATTTGCCTAACTCATTTCCTCATATCCTCCAGGTCTCAAATATCACTTTATTAGTGAAGTTTTACCTGTTCAACATGCTTAAAATTACAAAACATTACAAAGAAAAAAGTCACCCCTATTATCTCTTCATTCATACATATATTTTTTCATTCATACTTATCACCATCTACTCATACACATTTTACTTATTCACTGGTTTGCATTTCCCATTACAACAAGGAGAGAGTTTTGCACATTTTGTTCAGAAATACAATCCCAGTATCCAGAGAACACGTGAAATAGCAGATCCTCAACATTTTGTTGAATAAATGCTGAATGGTCTACCAGGGTACAATAAATGAGTTTTTTCATAGGTGGATGTGCAAGCAGATTTCAAGAGTTTAACCTTGAAAGGATACAGGAATGGTTTGTTCATAGATAAAGGTTTTGAATTCCATTTATATAACTCCCTGTTGTAGTTATGTGTATAAATTTGAGTTGCTAACTATGGGTCTTCTGTTTAATTACGCTATGCACAGGCACCATTGCTAGTCAATGTTTGTGCAAAGACTTAAAGCTTGAGCCTGCAGTTAGGACTAAGCATCTCAAACTTCTAATCCCATCTGGAGAGCTGCAGATGTTCATCTGTGTAATCACTAGTTATTCCAGTTTCCAAATCTTCAACTGTCCAGGAATAAAGCCTGACTCCTGAGCTACTGGAGCAAAGGATGAATGAAAATAACACGTGAGGCTCCAAGGGAATGGGAACCTCTTCTAAAGAAGGTACACTTTCCTATAAGGTTTCTGAATGATGCTTTTAAGAAGTTGTATTTATTTGGTTGTTTTGCATTTTGAAAAGACAATACACTCATAGAGTTCAGATGAAGTGTAAATAGTTATAACGTTTCCTTCCCATCCCTGTTACTCACCTACCTGGTTCCTACTTTTTCTCTACCTTTCACAGGTTTCTACTATTTGTTATTTAACAATTTGTTGTTTAACTTTCTGGAGTTTCTTTATTCACTTATATGTGAATATATAGATTCATATGTTTGAGGTTTGCTTTTGACACCCCACAACATATTTTGGGAATCTTTACACATTGATAACATAAAAGCTTCCTTGTTTGTCTTTGCTTCAGTTCAGTTCAGTCACTCAGTCGTGTCCGACTCTTTGTAACCCCATGAATCGCAGCACGCCAGGCCTCCCTGTCCATCACCAGCTCCTGGAGTTCACTCAGACTCACGTCCATCGAGTCAGCGATGCCATCCAGCCATCTCATCCTCCGTCGTCCCCTTCTCCTCCTGCCCCCAATCCCTCCCAGCATCAAAGTCTTTTCCAATGAGTCAACTCTTCGCATGAGGTGGCCAAAGTACTGGAGTTTCAGCTTTGGTATCATTCCTTCCAAAGAAATCCCAGGGTTGATTTCCTTCAGAATGGACTGGTTGGATCTGCTTGCAGTCCAAGGGACTCTCAAGAGTCTTCTCCAACACCACAGTTCAAAAGCATCAATTCTATGGCGCTCAGCCTTCTTCACAATCCAGCTCTCACATCCGTACATGACCATAGAAAAAAACCATGGCTTTGACTAGACGGACCTTAAAAGTTATGACCAACCTAGATAGCACATTCAAAAGCAGAGACATTACTTTGTCTTTGCTTAGTTTTACATTTTGTTGCAAAATAAAACATACAGAGAAGTAAGTAGAATCTTATTTCTGCATCCATTGAGATGATCGTATGTGTTTCTTTGATTTTAAAAATAATATTAATATTCTTTTCTTGGCTTCACAGCTTGTGGGAATCTAGTTCCCTGACAAGCGATCAAACCTAGGCCCCCCCCCTGCAATGCAAGGATGGTGTCCTAACCACTGGACTGTCAGAGAATTTCCTCCTTAATAGGATTAATTAGTGTGGATTGAATTTATATTCTTCGGCCAATTTTCATTCTTTGGATAAATCCAACCTGGTAGTCCTGTATTGTCTTTCACACTTATAAGGCTAAGGCTAGACAGTGGGTCAATATTTTATTCAAGGATTTTGTATCTATGATCATGAATGAGCCTGGCTTCAATTTTCTTTTTAAATATTGTACTTGTCAGATTTTTGTATCAAGGCTATACTAGACACAGAAAGAGTTGGAAGAGTATATTCTCTTTTACACTCTAGAAGAATGGAACAGTTTTTTCTTTACTACTTGACCAAATCCTCTAGTAAATCCATCAGTGCCTAGAGCATTTGTTTTGAGAAAAGTTTAAATTATTGATTTAAGTATATTCCAATAAATCTGACTTCAAAAAATGTCTTCTGGCAAGTTACATTTCCAGTCAATTTTGGATTCAGGGCCACTAGTATTATCATCATCATTTGATAGAAAGGATATCTTGTACTCCTTCTGAGCCTAACATTTTTTTACTGATTCAATAATTTATGATTTATATCAAGTTCACACATAATAGTTCACGTTAGTGTATAATCTGTATAATATACTGTAATAGCATACTACAATAACTATTACAGTATATTGTTGTATGTTATATACTATACTATATATTATAGTATAAGTTATTATAACATGTAATTAATATTATATATAATAATGCTAGATAATAACAATAGTAAACATCCCACAAAGTGTCTGGCACCTTTTATACATCATCTCATTTAATCCTTAAAGTAACTCTTGACAGGTAACCTGTCATTATTTCACAGAAGAAGGAACTAACCCTAAGAGGTTAGAGTATTTGCTGACCAAAGTTTATATGACTTATCTGTTGAGAATTTGGTGCCCTTAATTTTCCATATCAGTTCCCTCAAATGAGCATCCAATTTCTCAAGGGAATGTGTAGACTATATATTTTTGGTTTTCCTATTTCTTATTAAATTCATTCCTGAATATTTTATATTTCTATTGCTATTGTGAATAAAGTCTCTTATCCTTTACACTTTCAAATTACTGTTAATACAGTGTATATGTGTTTTTAGTACCATTAACTTTATTTTGTAACTGCTCACAAAATGTCATGCATCTGTTCTGGTGAGAAAGTTTATGAATTTTATAGTTCTTAAAAGGATACATTAATTCAGAAAAGCTTATACATTGCTGCCTGAAGTCCAGGTTTTCTCAAAGCTTGTAGCAAGTCCATTATCATTTATACATGTGAACAGACTGCTTAGACACTGAAACAAACACCAGACTTTGTAACTCTGGACCCTTCAAAACCACACACTGGAGAAGTTCCATAACTGAATTTTTTTTCTTTCCCTAGGTAGTGAATTCAAAATCATAAGCTTTTGAGATCAATCTTCATATTTCCAGGCCACTGTCTGTATAACCACAGGAAGAAGTCAGACAACAGGCCAACCAACTTTTCTAGATGTTATGAATCTCAAAATTTATTCTCATTCATATGATAATATAAATATGCACACCTTTACATATTTAGGTGTGCAAATAACATGCACTTCCTAATTTCATCTTTTCTTGATAATTTTCCCAAGACATGTTTCTACTTCCTTTTTATCTAGGACATGATGGCAGCAATATTCAATATAGTAGAAAATGTTGAGAAAGTTACATTGCAAGATTAAGTTTGGGTGAATTCTAAGAAAGCAAGCTTTATATACCAACAGTTTGATTTGTTCTTTGCTGGGATTTTATCCAACAATATATTCTTAAGTTAAAGATCCCAATCTTCCTACTGCAATAATTCATGGAATCTATACTATTTTATCTCAATATTCTTCAATATTCACAATGTTGAATTTTGAAGAACCAATACAAGGGTAATAAACAGTATATATGGCATGTGGCCTATATTTTCATTGCATCACACTTGATGTAAATAAGTCACAATTTAAGAACCACATCTACAGAAGCCTGCATTTGTAATAAAAACAATAAATGTGGATCTTAAATATCAATTAATCAGGTCTTCTGGTTTTTCAAGTGAGTAAATGAAGGTCTAAAGAGGTCAAGTAAAATAACTTGTTACCCCAAAATAACTAATAGACCTAGTTAGTAATGGAACTGAATTAGAATCCAGGCCTTGCCAAACCCAGACATGTCCTCTTTCCACTAAACTATTTGGTCATTCTAGGAAGCTGATAGTTTTACAGTCCTCCTGGTTACCTGGGAAAGGTCTCCATGGTAGCCAGTCAAGGCATTCAGAGCTTTTCTGTACATGAAACTTTTCAGGTTGAACAAAAAAGGATTTTGTCTAACAGATTTCCTATACTCAGTATGTATATTTGCCTTCTCTTCACTCTGAATTTTCTGGTGCTCTGTAAGATATGTGTTCTTGCTAAACACTTTTCCACATTCATTACATTTGTTGAGTTTTTCTTAAATATGAGTTTTCTGATGTTTTTTAAGGTCTATCCTTCAGTTGAAGGCTTTGATGCATTTATTGTATTCATAAGATTTCTCTCCAGTATGAATGATCTGATGTTGAATAAGGCCTGAGCAGTAACTAAAGGCTTTTCCACATTCATTACATTTATAGGATTTTTCACTGGTATGAATTTTCTGGTGATTCATGAGGTTTGTATTCTGACTGAGGGCTTTTCCACATACATTTATAGGGTGTCTCTCCAGTGTGAGTTATCTCATGTTGAATATGCCCTGAACAGTCACTAAAAGCTTTCCCACATTCAGGTTTCTCTCCAGTATGAACTCTCATGTGTAATGGATGAACTCTGGGCAAAAGTTTTCCCACATTCATTACATTTATATGGTTTCTCTCTTGTATAACTTCTCTGATGTTGAGTAAGGTGTGTACTTCTGCTGAAATCTTACCCACATTCCCTTATATTCATAGAGCTTCTCTCCAGTATGAGTTCTTTGATGTCAAATAAGAGCTGAGTAGTTACCACAGGCTTTCCAACATTCACTACACTCATAGGGCTTCTCTCCAGTGTGAGTTCTTTGATGTTGACTAGACAGAACATTAACTAGAGGCATGCCCATATTCATTGCATTTGTATGGTTTCTCTCCAGTATACATTCCCTGATATTGAATGAGGCCTGAGAGTAACTGAAAACTTTCCCACAGTCATTAAATTTAAAAGGTTTCTCTACAGTATGGGCAATATGATTTTGAATAAGACCTAAGTGATCACTGAAGGTTTTCCCACATTTGTTACATTCATAGAACTTTTATCTCATATGAATTCTTTGCTGTTGAGTAAGGTATGTACTATGACTGAATATCATGCCTTATTCAGTACACTCAAAATGTCTTTCCCCTCTATAAATTCTCTGATGTTGAATAAGGACTGAGCAGTAACTGCAAACCTTCCCACATTCATTGAATTTATAGGGCTTTTCTTCAGCATGGTTCTCTTGTGATTTGTTAAATGGGAACTCTGGTTAAATCTCTTTCCACATTCATCACTTTTATAAGGTTGTTCTCCAGTATGACGTGTATGATGTTGAATGAAAATATGAATGAATGAAACCTCTCTGAAGGTTTTCCCACTACATTTATGTTTTCTTTAAATCACATTTACTTTGTATAATTAAATGTGAGTTTTGTTTGAACATATTTCCATGTGTACCACATTCATGGCACTGCTCATCAATAGTATCACTCTGCTCTGAAACAAGTATTGATATTTCATTGAAATTTTCCCCAAGTTCATTACATTCTGTATCACTTTCTTTGGCAGAAATTTTCATGAAGGTGACTAATATTTTCCCAGATATTTCTCTTTGTTTAGGTGCTGGTTCTTAAATTGGCCTCCAGGTGTCTCCCAATATAATCTTTTTCTTTGCAATTTCTTCCATTTTTATTCCTTCAGAGGAATTTTCTTTGAAAATGTCCTGCTGCTCTAGTGTTGATTTCTTGACTCTAGGTCTAGGCTTCCCATCTATTAGACATAAAAATACAAATTCACTATGAGTCCAGTGCTAGGAGGGAAAAAAGCTACTATATTGGAAACAAGATAATGAAACTGAAAATACTCAGAATATTTCATATGAGGAACATAAATATGGTATATTAATCTAAGGAAGGAAGAGATGGAAAGGTTACTAGTGTGAAAGGGCATCATTCAAGAATAATGTAATCAAAGAGAATGAAGTAATCAGCCTGTTAGATGGGATGATTAGATAAAAGGCTAAACTATAGAACTTAGAGGAGAAAAATATGCAAATGAGCACAGATTAAGAAAAGAAAAACTTATCAAAGAGAGATGCTCTTTTAGGAAATCTTCTGTGAGAAAACTATTTAAGCAACATTTAAACTATTGTCTCAAAGGCTACTAGGAGGTATTTAAATGTATTTCAAATAAAATTTCCCATTGGATATGGAATTTTGGATTGCACAAAGCAAGAGTTTTACCTAATCTCTCTTTATGAATGACTGCTAATGTTATTGCTTTACCTTTGATGTAACAAGAGCAGAAACTAGGTCTAAAAGGAAAAAGACTAAGAAAGGGGGAAGTTTATTCCTTTGACATGGAAAATAATTCTTAGGGTTTTCCAGTGACAAACCTGCATTGTTGTTGTTGTTTTTAATTCTCAGTCAAGGATAGAAAAGCAAGAAACATTAAGCTCAGAGAACAAAAGAGGGATATATATCAGCATATCTTGTAGTCCTTCACTATAGTTTCATACTTAGGAATGAGTCCTAATATGTTGATTGAAAGCTAAGTGGTTTTGTGTAAAGACATGATGAATAATAGATTTCACTGCAGGATAACTGGGCAGGGACCTGGCTGTTTTATTATAAAGTGAAAATTGCTCAGTTGTGTTGAACTCTTTGCGAACCCCTGGACTCTGTAGTCCATGGGATTTTCCAGGTCAGAATACTGGACTGAGTAGCTGTTCCCTTAGAGGATCCCCCAAATGTTGGCACCTATAGTCTTTTATTTTGGACTGATCAGTTTCCCCATAATGAAATACTTCAACCTTCTACTTGGAAAAGGTGTTATCAACCAAACTTGAGTCTACCAGCCTATACTTAGTAAAGCCAATTTACTGACATCGGGCTGTAGTGAAGGAAAAGTGCAGCATTTCTTGAAGGGTGTCAAGCAAGGAATTCAGGTAGCTAGTGCTCCAAAGGTCTGGATTTTCAGATGACTTGGCTTTCAGGGAAGGTTTTTAAAGACAAGGAGAGGGAGGAGAGTTGTGGGGTGTGTGATCAGCTTGGACACTCTTCTGATGGGTTGGTGGTGAGTAATTGGGAATTTAACATCATCAACCTTCTGGTTCCAAATGGTCTGGGGTCTATGTGCTTGTGGGCAGCATACAGTTAACTTCTTCCACCTGGTGAATTTCAGTTTCTACAAAACAGCTTGAAGGACACATCTCAGAATATCTACAGCACTTGAGGAGTAACTAAAGATTCTTGACTTTTTTTTAATGGCTAAACTATTATTATTTTGTCTTGCTTGACTGTTTTCCTTTCTTTCTACTTATTAATTTTGATGAAATTTACTTTTTATAACGTGGAGAAGACTAGGAAAATAAAGTTTTTCTACAAATAAGAGTCAGGCAAAAGAGAAGTGGGAAGGGTCTGTTTGGGGAAGACCCCATAAGGGGGTGGGATGTAGAAGTCTGATGGCCCATGTTCTGAATCAAGTGAAAGGAAGAATTTGTGGAATGAGGGTCTCCCTATTCAGTATGTAGATTTTCACTTAAGTGTCTATTTTCAATGTGACCCCTAGATCCAGAAATATAAAAAACAAGCATTAAACATGAGAAATTAATGATTTTATTAACTGTATTCCTAATATTCAACATAAATTCTTCATTGTAACTAGTTTATTATTGCTTCTTATGTCCACAAAGCTCTTCTTTCTTTGTTTTACCTAATTCTTGACCATACTTTAGAGTCTCGCTCAAATTACAGTAGTCTCATGACATTCCTAACTCCCTAGTTTTCCTAATCTCCCACAGTATTTACTGTACTGTTTTAACTTCTAATTTTAGCACTGAAAAGCAGTGCCTTATATTTATCTATTAAAAAAAATTCTATTGGAGTATAGTTGTTTTACAATGTTGTGCTATTTTCTACTATACAGCAAAATGAACCAGCTATACATATACATATACATATACATATATCCCCTCTTTTTTGGAAAGACTGTCATGCAGAGTGAAGTAAATCAGAAAGAGAAAAATAAATATCACATATTAACACATATAAATGGAATTTAGAAAAATGGTATAGATGACAGATAAGCCTAGTATTTGTCTATTATCTCATTTTTGCATATGCTGTCTCTTGAGTTATTGTTTCATGTTTTGGAAGAAAGGAAACTCATTACTTTTTTGGTTTTATAGCTAATATTCATTGAGTTTATGCCAAGCTGATTCACAATATAACACAGTTAATTCTCCTAAAGAGCCTATGAAGTAAATGATAGGATCTCTACTTTAAGGGAGGTTCAGAGTCATTTGCTTAAAGTCACACATTAAGCTAGAACTCCAGAGTCCAAGCTCTTGATCTCTACTGCCCTAGGAAGAAGTATGATGTAATATAAATGATAAAGGCTAAAGTTATGACCAACCTAGACAGCATATTAAAAAGCAGAGACATAAGTTTGCCAACAAAGGTCCGTCTAGTCAAGGCTATGGTTTTTCCAGTGGTCATGTATGGATGTGAGAGTTGGACTATAAAGAAAGCTGAGCGCCAAAGAATTGATGCTTTTGAACAGTGGGGTTGGAGAAGACTCTTGAGAGTCCCTTGGACTGCAAGAAGATCCAACCGGTCCATCCTAAAGGAGATCAGTCCTGGGTGTTCAATGGAAGGACTGATGTTGAAGCTGAAACTCCAATACTTTGGCCACCTGATGTGAAGAGCTGACTCAGAAAAGACCGTGATGCTGGGAAAGATTGAGGGCAGGAGAGGAAGGGGACACCAGAGGATGAGGTGGTTGGATGGCATCACCAACTCAATGGACATGAGTTTGGGTAAACTCAGGGAGTTGGTGATGGTCAGGGAGGCCTGGCGTGCTTCGGTTCATGGGGTTGCAAAGAGTCGGACACAACTGAGCAACTGAACTGAACTGAAAGACTTAGTTTTAATCCCAGCTTTCTACAGACTACTTGTGTGATATCAGGTAAGCCCTTCTCATCTATCCCCTTCCTAATCCTTAATTCCACTGATACTGTGATCTTTCAAATATAAAAAATTCTGAACACTTAAATTTCTCCCATACTTTTGAGATAAAAGTCCTTAATGATTTGACTGACCTACAAATCTAGCACCATTATTTGTCACTTTCATATGCCTTATATTGTAACCATACTGTTTTTACTTCCTACAGTTCATCACATTTTTCATGTTTCCCTCCTCATGCTAATCTTTAATTTAGAACTTCCCTCCCACTACCTACTTTTGCTAAACTAATTGCTAATCCTTTTCATTCTTCAGGATTCAATTCCAACATTACTGTTCTCTGCTCCTTATTATATTCTCATATCCTCTATAATAATAAAACAATTACTCTTAAAAATGATAATAGCTAACATTTAATGAGTGCTTATAATGCTATAGTCCATGGAGTCACAAAAGTCACACACAACTTAGCGACTGAACCACCAGCACCTGAAGTGGGCTTCCCTGGTGGCTCAGACAGCAAAGAATCTGCCTGCTAATGCAGAAGACCCAGGTTCAATCCTTGGGTTGGAAAGATCTCTTGGGAAAGGGAATGGCAACCCACTCTGGTATTCTTCTCTGAAGAATTCCATGGACAGAGGAGCCTAGTGGGTCTCAGTCCATGGGGTCACAGAGTTTGACACAACTGAGTGACTAACACTTTATCAAGCTTAAAACTATTGTAGGAATGGGAATTGGTTCCAAGGCCCAAGAGTGGGCTCTTGTCTAACACTCAGAAATAAATTGTCCAAGGAGACAAATGTGCTGACGAAGCAAGAGACTTCCTTGGGAAAGGGCACCTGGGAAGAGAGCAGCAGGGTAAAGGAACCCAGGAAAACTGCTCTGTCGTGTGGCTCACAGCTTCAGGTTTTATGGTGATGTAATTAGTCTCTGGGTTGTCTTTGGGCAATCATTCTGACTCAGAGTTCTTCCTGATGGCATACGCATTGCTCAGCCAAGATGGATGCCATCGAGAAGGATTCTGGGAGATGATCAGACATGTGGTGTCACCTTTCCCAAACTCTTCAGGTTGGTGGTGACTTATTAGTTCTGTATTCCTTAGGAGAACTTTCTGTTGTAAAATAACTCATGCAAATGATTATTATGGTGCCTGGCAAGGATAGGCAGTTTCAGTCACTGTGCTTCCCCTAATGGATCTATTTACTGATATGGAAAGATTCCTCGAGATATAGTGAAGAAACCAAGAGGCTAACCAGTGTATGTAATTTTTTTTTTTTATAAAAAGGAGAGATATGAATCTGTATTTGTTATAAACTCTGGTCAGATAAGTATAGAGGCTATGTAAAGAGAGTGGGGAGCAGAAACTGGGCAGATGTAGAAAAAAATCTAAGGTAAGTCTTTCACTGCATATCTTTTTTACTTATTTTTGAATCATATGAATGCATCAGATATTCAAAAAAGTAAACTTGAACAATTATAATCTTAAAAAATAATTTTGTCCTACTTTCTTTGATCGTAATGTCTTTTATTGCAGTGGGTGGCTTTTGGAATCTTAGGTCCCCAACCAGGGATTGAACCTGGGCCAACACAATGGAGCAGAGATAGCACCCTCAACAAATAGCACAGAAACAACTGAATAGCCACAAGCAAAAAAGCAAGACAAAAAAACCTAACCTAGACACACCTTATATCCTTCACAAAAACTCAGAATGGATCATAGACACAAATGTAAAATACAAAACTATAAAGCTGTCACAAAGTAATATCAGAGAAAACCTAGATAACATTGGATGTGATGATACCTTTTTAGATTCAAAGTGATCCATGAAAGAAATAATTGATAAGCTGGACTTCATTAAAATTAAAAACTTCTGCTCTGCAAAGGATAATTATCAAGAGCAGTAGAAGACAAGTCATAAACTAAAAGAAAATAACTGCAAAAGGTACATCTAACAAAAGATTGTTCTCCAAAATATACAAAGAACTGAGAACTCAGCAATAAGAAAACAACTCAGAACTTGCCGGGTGGTCCAATGGCTAAGACTTCGAGCTTCCAGGATCAGGGAACTAGAGCCCACATTCTGCAACTAAGTTCTCATGTCACAACTAAGAGATCCTGCATACCTAATGAAGATCGAAGCTCACAAGTACCCCAAGTAAATAATAAATAGAATTTCTATCCTTTTGTTGTCTGAAAATTGGTTCATAGAGCTTTTCAAGTCCATATCCTTCTACTACTCTGTATAGTTATTCTGTTAATTTTTGAGAGTTCGATATTAAAACGCCAACTAAAAATCTTAGTTAAAAAAATAATTGTAATATCTAGTGGAACCGTTAAAAAAGAAAAAGCATGAATCCCCAAAACCACTCTGGCAGGTTGAGCGAGTCTCGAACGATCTTTTGAACAGGGAGCAACACAAATTTCACAATGGGGAAACTTAGGAAAATGGAAAAGACAGACAAGTGCTTGAT